>JAYMFT010192441.1:0-11830 GCA_038088735.1 Panulirus argus
GCTAAAAAAAAAAAAAAAAAAAAAAAAAAATCTCTAATTTTATATAAATGATATCCAAAGCACTAAATTATGTACACATCTTACCTTAACGTGACGTAGAAAAACTCCCGTCATAACTGGATTCCTTGGCATCGCCTGGATATAGATTTGCCATGTCCCTCCTTTTCCTGTCGGCTTCCAGACCCACGTACCGCTTGTAGCACTACCCATCCGTAACTTCACAACCGATGTTGAGGGCTGCCACCGATGACAGGCACCTCCTGTGCCGCGATAGCTTGCTCAGCAAGGAGGCTATTGGTGCAATGGACAGCGGGAGTGTATTTGTCTACTTAGTTTTGATCATGGTAAGCTGGAAAAACACGATCTCAAAACAGGCAAAGTGAGGTAGAGGCAAAAAGTGTACAAAAGTTTGAAGAAAGTGAAATTGGAATGATTGTTTCCATCTTTACTTGTCCGCAGTTCGAAGCAGAAAAGTAGTTGAAGTATCACTCGTGCTTTTCAGGGATTCCTTAGCATACAACAAATTCCTCCACTGATCCAGCAGCTTATCCAAATCTTCTTTCACGAGTGTAGGAAAATGGAGTGCCAATTTTAGTATGGATTCGGTGTTTCTCTGAAGGGCAAGAGCTTCTTCGAGTTCAGCGATTCGCAGCATGGATAAGCCACTGCTTACATAAAATGCAAATCTTGGATTCTTTTGTGAACACAATTCTATCAAGAACGCTAAACAGTCGGGGCGAATTCTTTTCTCCTTAAGGTTCCTTAAGAAGCATAGCCTCATATCTACCACCAACACTAGGTCAATAACCTCCTTGTATGCAGCAGCTTCATTAGGGTCAATGGCAGCTGGTCCTTTTGAAAGTACTACTTCATTACGCAAAAATATACCCAAAATACTATTCAGCCGAAATGGTAGAGAAGAGTGCTGGAAGTCTTAAATGCTGCGACTGGCATTCTAGATTCATTTTGTCTACTCTGTAAAGGAAATAGCTCAGAAATAGCATATGTGTGGTTCCAGGAGTGGTCACAGTTTTGTATATCTTGGCCGTCCCATCCAATGTCTGTTTTGGCTTCCTCCTGAAAAAATAGCAGCAGCGCATTTCACTGTTCCAAAATTCTGGGTATGACTGACCCTCTCGACAGCCAGAGAGTCTGTGATAATTTCAGCACCTTGTATTTGGAAACCTGAACCATGTTCTGAATCAAATGAAACTAATGTTAATGTTTACTGCTACGTGTAAAGTACCGACACGTACCTTTTCAAAAAAGATTCAAGCCATGATGGTCGGTGGTCAATGGCTTATCTAGAACAAAAAGTGATGGAATATCATTCTTGAGGTGGGGCTGAAACCCTTTATTTGCCCTTAACACTGTCAAGCAGTTATCACTAGCAGACTCAATTATATATGCAAGGGTATTTCTTCATCCTTTAGCAACTCTCTCACCGTATGATACACTCCTCCACTTGTTTCCTCGACTTTAACCACATCTAATAGTGCATCTGTAATCTTACACTTCATCTTCATACCATACCATCACTGCCACAGATGCTTTACTCGGGGTGAAGTCTGCTGGCTGCTTCACAAGACCCATGAGTGACCCGAGGTCCGTGATGCTGGTGTGAGAGAGAGAGAGAGAGAGAGAGAGAGTCGGCAATCACAGTCACCTTACCTGGGTCTGCAGTCACACCCTCGTCTGTGACGCCATATCCACAGATCTCGGCAGACTGGCTGGCATACACAAGCACGCTGCGGGTCGTGGTTATGCCGTTTGCGACATCGTTCAAGGATCACCCGGACACACTGAAGGTGGACTGTGTAGGTCGAGTCCCAGACGAGCACGTCGTCCACGACCTTGGCACAGTTGTTGACGCCTTCGCGTGCGATGCGCCACGTCCGCAAAATTCGTCCCCTGTGGTAACGAATCCCATGGGACCACGTGGGAACTTGTAGCATCCCCACGGAGTTATGAAGGTGGTGAACGGCTGCATCTCCTCCGCTTGCAGAAGTTGCCAGTATCCCAGTATCGCATCTATCGGCACGATATAATTGGAGCCAAGGGCGACCTCCACGTCAGCGTTGCGCGGTGTTGTGGGTGGGTCGCGAAACTTGCTTGTTTATCTTGGTGAGTTCCACTGTGATGCGGCCGCCTCCCCTCTGCTTCGGTGCGACCACTATGGGATGACACCACTCCGATACCTCGTCACCGAGCGGCTGGATGATCCCTTGCTGCGCCACCCTGCTAGCATCTCAGAGGTTGGTGCCTGCTCGCCGGGCCAGGGGGATGCTTTGGGGTGTGTGGAGTGCAAAGGGATGCACCTCCTGCAGGTGGGTTTTCTTAGGCGGGTCAGACATAGTCCTCAGAGGTGTGTTCCCCCATGGAACTCCTCTGGGTTCACCAGATGTCATTGAAATCTTCCAGAAGCTTCTGGAGATCCCCCGCCAACTGCTCGGCGCTGGGGACATCAGGGTTAACATCGGCCGGGCATCGGTTGTGGAGCAACTTAATCTGCTTGAGGTAAGTAGCAGGGACGATATTCAGGGGTCTGGCGTCATACCAGAAGAGCAGGGCGTCGCCTATATCACAGAGTACGTCGACGGGGGCTCGACTGTCACATGTCCCTGGGTGAGAATTGCCCTGAATGATCCCTCAGGTGACAGTTTACTGCTGTTTGCCGCGAGAACCTCCTCGTCTCGTCCTGCGAAGAGACGTCAGACTCGCGGAGGCCAAGCTGCTGCAGCTGTCGTGGTTCGATTGGCTGTTGTCTCTGCGCCGGTGTTGGGCGTGTACAACAATGCTCCTCGAGGGGTCCTGTCCGGTAAAACACTCCGACGTTGATTTTGGGCGCGCGACGGTTGGCTGGGGACCTGTGGAAGTTAGCCTCAGGCAACAGGCAGCTTTACCTACTGGCTTGTTGTTGCCACGGAGTTTCTGCGAATCCTTGTAGTCTCTTGCGACACACGTAACTGTAGCCATAAAAAAAAAAAACTCTTAGTGTCCCGGGTTGCCGCACTGGGAGCATTTCTTTCACCAGGAAGGACGATGCCTCTCTCGTCCTTAAGGATGTACCGCGGCACCACAGCCATCACACTGCTGACAGCGTTCTGCTTGTTGTTTGATGGCGCGCGTTAACGAGCTCTTGCGACGCTTTGGTATTTGAACAAACTTTGACTTGGCTGCCGGGTCCGCCTCGGTATGTTGTAGGCTAACTTCTCGCTGCTGCACAAGGACGATGTCGGACAGCTCAGGTGGAGGGTTGATGACCAGGAGTTTCTTCAGAGTTCCCAGATCCTGGAAGCCTGACGTGATGCGAGTCACTGGACGGGCGTCTATGCAGTGCTCACACAACTCTGCATCGTCAGCCAGCTCCTTGAGGGTGACAGAGGTCATCGAAGGCCTCCCTCATATGCTGGCGGCGTTCCTCGAAGGGCATTCGACGTAAGGTTAGGTTACGCTGGCGCATGAGGGAAGCCTGGATGAGATAGAGGATGTCTAAAACACCCAAATCGTTGTCGTGGTAACCTCGATGGCGAGGTCCATGGTGAGCCCCATCTCTGGCGTGGGACAGGAACTGAGGTGTGCCAGTTGTGTGCGCTGTGGCCGACTTTTTAATTGTAGTAGCTGTACTTAGTCCGACCAAGCACGACTCCACAATGCAAATGAGCGTAGAGAGACGTTAGACGGGAACTTGAGGTGGGGTGGTGGTGGCTGACACGGCAGGTGGCGAGCCGTGACGTCTGTGGCGTAAGGATTCCAAGCCCCACGGGTTTCCGTACCCTGCTGGGCGACAGTGGAACGGGCCAGCACCTGTTGCATCATGTCTTGAAACCCGTTGTTGCTGACGGAGCTGCTTGTTGCAACTCTCGGCGCTCGTCGGCAGCCTGCTGAGCCTCGAGCTGTTGTTGCTGAAGTCGTTGAGCTGCGAGCTGTTGCTAGGCCCCCATCATGGCTGCCAATCTCTCCTGCGCTGACTTGTCGGCGGCACCTCCCTCACTAGTTTCCTCTGAACTCACACGAAGACCACTTTCCCCATGCTTGCGTGGACTGCCGGGCGTGGCAACGTTGGTTGTGGGGACAACGACTCGCCAGCGTTGGGGAAACGCATTTATCAACATGGGTTCCAGAGGAAAGCAGGGGCAAAGCGTCACTCGGAGGCTGGTACAGTCACAGCGAGAGAGACCTGGGGAAGTCAGCGCAGACGACAAGAGCTCACAGACGCTCAGGGTAGGCGGATAGCACAGGCAATGCAGGTTGACGGCGTGCGGAGATTGTTGTTTGTTGGGTTTTACGGCCAGCGACCTATAAGGAAGGTCATTAGGCCTGCAACCCTATTTAATTTTGACTTTGCAGTCTTATCCCTATAAGCTAAATACATCCTAACCCTAACTAAATATATATACATACATAATTATAAACAATGTACGTATGAGAAATACAGAAAATGTTTATTGAACCGCTCAGTCTGTACTGCACCCACTGCTTTAGTTAAAGAAGGAACTACGAAGGAGATAGGACAGGTAGAGATAGGCCTTTACCATAAACATTCACTTATAAAAAATCACAGATTCCATATACTCATCAGACCACCAACCCGGCGCCACCAAGGAACCCATCATGGTACCTTCCCGCTCCACTCGGGACCGGGAGTGACATAGTCACCCCCAGCCCCAAGTAGGAGGAAGACTACCCCGTGCCAAGCCCACCGCAGCACGGAGCCGGTGTTTCACAACACCTTGCTTAGTTTCCTCGAGGAAGATCAATTGATTAATAATGCCCGGGTTGTCCCCGAGCATATTTTCCATTGTAAATGGTGTTTGTTTTGATTGCAAGTATTCTATTAGTTTCATCCTCTGCTGCGTGAATTGTGTGCAGCAGAGGATATGTTTTATTGAACTGATGCAAGTTTTTATTACATATTAGGGGGGGAAGGTTTTTTCAATGTAAGGTTTGAGATGGGTGGTGTATGTGCAATTCATTCTGAGACGGGCCAGCGCGACTTCCTCTCTTCCGGTCTTTCTGTAGGAAGTCAGCCATTCCGCCACTTCTTGTTTAAATCTACTGTTTATTGTCAGGCTGGTCCACTGACTCTGCCACGGAAGTATTGATGTCTTCCCCAAGAAAAGGCAGGAACCCCAGCTCCCGAGGGATTGGAACGACCTCCCCGAGTTCTGAGGTCGATTTGGCCAACTTGTCTGCCTGCTCATTGCCGTACATTCCGCAATGACCAGGAACCCATATCATGTATTTAATTTATTAATAATATTGCCCTGAATTTCATTTGACTGTGTGACCCAAGTCTACAGCTTTAAGAGCTGAAAGTGAATCTGAAAATTACCGCTTTAAAATTATTAATCATACAATCTATGGTTTGTAAAAAAAAAAAAAAAAAAAAAAAAAAAAAAAAAAGCATAGTCCAGCAAGTGGTACCCGAAAGCACACTCCACCGACCAAAGACTTGCACCTACATATTCGTTCATCTTAGACCCGTCAGTGTAGTAGTGGGCATAAGAGAGGTAGTCAATGAGGACTACGAAAACGCTGGTGTACCTCATCCTCCGGCGTATATGCCTTTTTTGTTGGTAGCCAGTTTGTTTTTATTTTCATGAGAGAGGGCCCCCATGAAGCCAATGTACTTCTAACCAGCGTGTCCACTTCTTGCACTTTGATACCAGTGCTCTCACTAATAGAGTGTATTCTGAGGGCCAGTGGCCTGAAGCCTCTGTCGACAAACTGTAACCATTCAGTAATGAGGCGACAGGCCGGAGTGTTGTTCCCCACCAGCCATCAGAATACCACACTTACACGAAACAATCTCAAGGCGCAGCCGGAGAGGAGGTACATTAGCTTTAACCTCCAATAGTGGAACTCTTGTACATGTCAAAGCGCCAAGACACATTCGCAAACATTTATTCTGCAACACAACCAACCTCCTCAGGGTACAATCGCTTGCCGAAGCATACACCTGGGAGCCATAGTCTAGATCTAATCAGGGACTTATAAACCATTAATAAAGATCTTCTGGAACCCGAAATGCATTTGAAAACATTTAATCTTTCATTACAATTTGTTATTAATTTTCAACTGGTGTCTTCCACGTTAATCGTTTATCAAAATAAAGACCCAAGAATTTTTACGAAAAAAAAGAAAAAAACGCGGTGCTTTTTAGTGGCAGAAAACTTAAAATATCACTGTGTCGCTTTTGTCTCATTGTCATCACCGGATATATCCAGGACGGTTAGCCTTGCAAATGACACCCAATCTGCTTTCTTATAATTAAATTTAGGCGGAGACGGGTTGGTAATAATGTCGCATGAGTAAGAAGGACAAATCGGGAAATGGTCACTTCCCAGGGAGTCGTCATTAAGTATCCCAGGTGATATCGTTAAGTATATCTGGGGATGACAAAGACAGATCAACTGCTGAAATATTGCCAGGCCGATCTTCTACACGAGTTCCACTACCGTCGTTCAGAAGAGTGAGGTTAGAGTTGGTAATAAAATTAACAAATTGTCTCCCTCTTGAATCTGCCCGGATACTTTACCACTGATCATGATGAGCGTTAAAATCTCCTAAAATTGATTTATAATGGGGCAAATGATTGCAAAATGAAAGCAGCTCATCATCATCAAGTGCTTTGGAACCGAAATATATTTAAATGGCCAGGTACGTGTCATTAAATTTTACTCTACATGCGACGGTTTCTAGAGCAAAATCTAAATTCACTGCTGTGTGGAGTAAGCTTTGGTGAACCTAAACAGCTACCCCCACGATCTTCATCTCTTCTATACTCAGATCTGATAGCTGGGTCGACATAAAGCTTTGCTACTATTGGTGGACACAAACAGGTGAAGGATGTGCGTGGAGAAGGGTCACTCTGGTTACCAGACAACAATGATTGGCCGCCGGGAGAACATTGGCCTGAGGGTGGCGACGTCACCAGTCAAGCTGCTTTAATAGCCTAACCTTTTTATTACTATCTATTGGTTCAATTAGATCAAGGAACTGCATCAATTAGGATAAAACTAAAATATTTCTTGATATCTAATGATCATCTGACGTAATTACTGCTGGTTAAGACTTGAAAAGCTGACAATTATTGTAACACTTCTCTGGCTCATCCACCTGCTCTGTAAACGTCGTACCACACCAGTTCACGACACGTCAAGTCTATTACATCATACTAAAACGAGAGGTTTTCACATCATCATCACACTGGAGTATGAAGGAGCGAAATAAACAACCACAAACCTTTAAATAATGGGGGGTAAGTTGCAGTGTCGGCAGACTTTGGCCCGCACCGCTGTAGTTTCCCATTTCTTAATTTTCAAATATTTCCTCAGCCAGAAATAAAGTTTAAGAGTTGACATAACATTCCCGGAATAGTATTTGAATGAGCTTGCATCTCCCGAAATATAGTCACCAACGCCAAAAGGAATGTGGAGATTAAATATGAAAATATTAAACACGATCTGAAAATGCATATAATGCGTTGTGCCAAATCTAAGCCATTTGAACTCCTAATGTCGAATTTGCCTATTTTTTCTTTTGAGTCATGTAAAATAAGCCACACAAAATCAGTTACAAAAAATTACGTAAAATGGCAAATAAAATTTTCTACAGAATAATGAAAACCGGCAGATAACCAATATTTACAGTAAGACTCCATTCAGTTGGCAACATGGCATTATGAGACAATAACTGCTGGCCTTTATCATGCAAGCAACAGTTGTAGTTATGCATGCTTATTCCTAAGGCCTCTACAAATTCCATTGCACGAGATTGAAAGTGTTGGTTTAAGTTATTTAACCGGTCAACTTTCTGGTAGCGGCTTAGTTACTGAATCGAGTGACTCGGATGAGGAGGACCTGGGAACTTTAGTCGTCCTCACTGGAGACAGGAACTATGACGTGCGACTGTTTGTCTTTGTTTTAGTCAAATTAATCTTAGAGACAGGAACTATGACGTGCGACTGTTTGTCTTTGTTTTAGTCAAATTAATCTTTTGCCAACAACCTCGTCCGTCCGTCCAAAACAACAAAAGAAAGCGTATAAGATTCAGGAGTACATTTGGGTCAGTAGGAATCAGGTTTAGGTTTGGTGGAAGTTTCGGGAGACGTGGGTCGTGGTTCGGAGCCGGTTTGGTTTAGGTTTGGTGGAAATTTCGGGAGACGTGGATCGTGGTTCGGGGGCCAGTCTGTGTGGCGATTGTACATATGGTCGGTTTACATTTCACCTTCGAGGAAAAGAATTCATTGGGTTGCAGTCACTTGAGACTCCTTAACCCTCTTCCTAGCCTCGCCATATGAAATGTCTTAACCGAACAGACTTTCTTCTCAAACTTGAATCGGGAGCAGTCCCAGTCCAAGCTTGGATGGTTGCCCTTGCAGTTGACACATAATATCCGGTCACCCGTGCAACCGTCTGCAGTATGAGCATCACTGGCACACTTCCCACATCTAGCAAAGAGTGCAGGATTTTCGGGGTGGCCATATTGTTGACACTTGAAGCATCTTAGGGGGTTTGGTATATATGGTCTGACTCGGCATCGCATATATTCAACTGCAATCGCGTCTAGTAATTTCGATTTTCCGAAAGTAAGGTTGATTAACGGGGTGCTACGTCGCTCGCCATTAGTATACTTAGCGATAAACCGGGCAGCAATGATATCCTCCTCCATGTCCATGACATCAGGACAGGAGATTACTCCCTGGTAAAACTTACCGTATGAAATTATGTAATGTATGTAATATGAACCCACAGGGGTCTAAGGCCCTTTGTGACCCCTGCAATCCTTTGGCGCTACCGCTCACAGGATGAGTATAGGATGCACAATAAATTTGCCGGGGTTCCCGGCACAAATCAAATCACAATCCCCAGCATGAATTCATGGATACAGGAATGGAGACCACATAGTAAATATGGAACTTCTTCAAATTTAGGTGTTACCTGATTTGCCGATTTGACCTTGACAAGTAAGTCGCCAATTGCCAGTTGCCTCACAGTAACAACGGCTCCCGCCCAACCATCAATAACCTTCCTAATCAGGTCGCGTGGATATTAACAAAATTAGTATTCCTATTCTTGATAATAATCAGTCGTTCACCATCACTGACCCCTAAGGCAGCAGTGATTGGCTTACATGGTGGCTTACATGGGTCCATCCTAAAGGGGCCTAGACCCAGAACCCGGAGTGGATAACCACCCCAGATAGTGGGGATAAAGAACCTAAATAAAAAATCTGGCAGCTACTTGTGCAATATAGTTTTCAAAGTAGGGCCGGACGCTAGAAAGCCAGGCTTAGTTACTACTCCTGTGGTCAACTCTCAGCGAAAGGTCTTTATTGCACAATTTGCCTTCTCAGCTACTTATTGGACTCCAAGTGTCACGCCCAAAAACAAGTAAGGGGCAAGCACCGAAGGAGAGGGAATCAACTAAGTGGACTCGCTATACGTCTCGCTCAGCTCCGTACGGCAGCTGGAACGCCAGGCGATAAGCACCACGGGCAGTTACATGGCGTCCTGTGGTAGTTAACAATATCTTGCGTCACTATGTCAGTCTTTTTACACCATTTCTTGTTCCTACTCACTGCGCCACGTTGGGTTGGTGAAACAAAGACGCTGGTGAAGACGTGATACTGAGTTTAAACACAAAACAAACAAAATACAAAATTAAGATCAGCGAGACACGAACGTACATGCCGCCTGTCCGAAAACTTATCGCTTCTGCCGTCAGAGCACATGGCGGGTGACGACGCTAGTTACAAAAAAAAAGGGGGGGGGAAGACGAGCGTAATACATTACATATTAACATTACAGTACAACCCATTCCAGTGTTTCAGCAGTACAGTGCGATCCCAAGGGAATGATGAATAAAATCCACACTGAATCACATAGCATCAATAATTACTGGCCTACTTTATGAATACATATGTACCTGATATCACGTCGTTGGCAAGTGCACTTCTTTCAAGGTTCAAGATTAAATAAGACTTCCTGTGCAGTTCAACCTTGAGTGTTGGCTGTCAAACCTGTCATAAGGCTGAGGTTTGGGTCATCAGAGGCTTAATTTTAGGTACCTGATGTTCCGCTGACGTGACCCGCCCTCACATATACTGACCGCAGAAAATATGACCTCGCTTATCTCCAGACCTAAACAGTCATAAGATATTTACCCTTGACATCTGGCCCTTTAACTATAACTGTAACCCTTGAGAAGACACTCGCGACCCCATGAGCTTTCTGCGACCGTGTGTGGTGAGGCTTCTTACCCACAAATGAAGTCGCGACCCCAAGTTTGGGAATCACTGGAAATTTAGACCCTCGCTTGTGTCGCGTATGTCACCATCACAGACTATTATTATTTTCGCCATATTTACCGTGATTGTATCCATTATGAGCAAGAAAATATTGCCATTTCAGAGCCCAGAGATTCTAACATTGTTTTATGAAAATAGAGGACAAAATGTTTTTGTAAGTACTACAGCAGTTCAACGGAGGCCAAATTAATTGACAGTGAGACAAAAATACAGCAAAGGACAAGAAAGCTGAAGAAACATTCAGTAAGCGAAGACAAATAAAGTTTCATTTTTAAAAACTAGTGATGATTAATGAGAAACAGAAAATTATGTTTTTGTTTATAGATTAACATACATAGTTCGTCACGAGTACTAGACGATTTAAGTGAACTCTGCAAAGAACATTTAGCTGACTGTAAAAGGATGTGAGAAAATTAGGCTTTAGAAGTCAAGGTGCAGTGCAGTTTTTTCCAATATACTTACACCACATTTCTCTTTTGACCTGAATGCTAATATGGGAAATAATGAATTCAGCTTATTTGATGGAAGTACCCAACCACCCTTTTCTCACCGTTGTGGAAGATGGTGCCAAATATCTTTTTGTAAGGGGATGTCAGGGGACGGTGTCAAATGCTTTGTTTATGTGTATTGAGTATCACTACTGTGTGAGAAGGGAGCCTCATGTGGTTGATTTAAGTAATCATGGCTATGTTGTTGTGTGTAGAGTTATGGTAGAGTTTTTGCGTCTGAAGCCGCGTCGTGTAGATGAAAGTGAAAAGTTTCGTTTGATCATGTTGAGATCAGCTTTTCAGAGTTTGGATATGAGGACAGTGACAGTATAGGGCGGTAGGAGGAGGATGAGGGTGGGGCGGGGGAAAGCTTAGAGGGTTTAAAGGATCGATATTATTTTGGCAAGTTTCCAGATGTTCGAGAGTTTGTCATGTAGTCAAGAATGGATGACATTTTAAGTGCTTGAATTGCAAATGGGCCAAAATGTTTTATGCGAAAGTTTGGTAAGTTGTCAGGGCCTGAAGCAGGAGGGTTCTTTGATGTTTAATTTCATAGCTTGTATTAGTGGGAATGATGGATGTAGGGCAGTCGTTTGTGGATAGATTTTGAGTATGTTTTGCGTCTTTCCTGTTTCGATGATGTTTTGTGGCTGATTTTTTAATAGTGTCTCCTTAAAATATTTTTGTCTTGAGTAGAAGAGGTTTCATTAGAATGGGTCAGTTGTGTTTCATGAGTACAGGCTGGATTCGTGTGGGTTTTGAGGTTCATTGTGTTTAGGAAGGAGTGCAAGTTTTCACCGTCATTCTGTGATCAGGTTAGTGATGAAGTAATTTAGTCTGGATTTGTTCTCTGATTTCTCTCGATGGTGAATAGTTATGTCTGAGCTGGTTTCTTTGCCTTATGAGGAGTGTAACATGTAGGGAGAAGTCTGGGTTGTGTTTATTCATATATTTTTTTTTATGTTGAAGGCTCCAGTCACGGACAAAAGTCCCCATCAAGGCCGGGCCCTAATTGAAATATAGAGAGA
>JAYMFT010192452.1:0-11830 GCA_038088735.1 Panulirus argus
CTCTCTCTCTCTCTCTCTCTCTCTCTCTCTCTCTCTCTCTCTCTCTCTCTCTCTCTCTCTCTCTCTCTCTCTTGTGGCTACACCGTAAGTGGAGAGTCACCTTCAGTAAAGTTGTACCATCGTCAGTCGGTATATATGATATACCTTTCCAGGTATAGATAGAGAGTTACACCATCTGTACCTGATAAAATCCAAGAAGATATGTTTCCCAACTTACAGTCGGAACTAACATCCTACTGGCACGACAGCCATGGAAAGCTTTTTGAATACCACCTTCTGAAATCCAAAGGTGCTTAATGTGCAAAAAGAGAGAACGCCTTAAGCATTTGGGCCTTGAAGACTCTTCATCGCCTTGCCAACAGCCATCAGAGACAGGATGGGATGCGCAGTAGATAAGTGAAAGAGCGCACTGGATAAGTGAAAGAACGCACTGGATGAGTAACTACAAAGTGTTCCAAACCAGCTAGGTTGTGGTAGCTATGTAGGCCTGAGAGCTGCGGCTTCCAACAACAGCTTTGGTCGAACCAACTTCCAGATCCAACAGCATGGGCCCAGCCCGTGGTGGGTGAGTGAAGATCCCTGATGACTTCATTATGTTAAAGGAACGTCTCCGAGGAGTCCATCACTTCTCTGATACTGACTCTAGCAGAAGTATTGCATATGAATACGTACGTACGACTGTATACATATTCATATTTCTTAATATCTGTTCTGCAGATTCACACATCGGTCCAAAAGAGCTCTCAGATCCTTAGGGAAAACATGGTAACCATCAGCAGTAACTGGGGAAGTATGCTGAATCATGATACAAAGCAGGAAGAACTGAGGAAGTACGATGAATGATGATGCACAGAAACAGGAACTGAGAAAGGATGATAAATCATGACACACAACAACAGGAACTGATGAAGTGCATATAAACTGAGAAAATACAGCCGTCAACTCTCTTCCACTAGAAATACGTAATATTGCCTCAATAGAAAAGGCAAAAAGTAATTTCCACGTAAGAAAAGAACACGGTCCGTAGTCCTGTATATATTTGTCGTAAATTTACCGAACCTTTGGCGCAGATTGGCGCAAGACTTAGCCAGGATTGAGCAAAAGCTGTTATAGGATTGGGGGTCTGGGTAGCGGGTGGGTGGCGGCGGGCGGATTATGCCAACGACTGGTGGGGTGGGTGTTCCCTCCGGGCTCTGGGCGCGCAGTTGACCTGCTTTATGACCTTATGGGATAAAGGACCGTTCAACTCGCCCAGTTGATGCCGAAATCGACGGTCGAGTCGAGAACGTTGCCAGCTCCTGGGAGTAAAAACATTTCTCTAAAGAACGAGGCCTCCTCTCCTCCGGCCGGCTCTTCTGAACGACCTCATCAACTTTTACTCTCCTACAGAGTCCATTTTTCTATTCCCTCAGGCACCGATTGACTTAAGCTTCATTTTTTTTTTTCCCGGGGAAACTGGATTCCCAAGAGTATGCGATCTGCAAAACGAAGAAAACAATATATGAAAAGATTTTGCGTCGGATATAAACTTTTTGAAATGCCTTGGGAGGAAAAAAGTGATTAAAAGCGATCCATTTCAGTCACTATTATAACATATGATCCGATTTTGTGACTAAAAGAAATCCGCATCTTTGAATACATTAACATATGATGTAAAAAGGTCAGTAACGTAAACACAAATGTATGTAATCTCTGAATTCAGTGTATGTATCAGACTTTGACGATAGTCATTCGCATTCGTTCACTGAACGAAATTTTGCTCACTCACTGACCTCATTCTGAATTGCTCATCAACAGAGAACGCACTGATTACAGCCGTGTTTACGGGTGTCCGAATTCCTGGCCTAAGGCTTCTTATTCGACGGCGGGTATCGCGTGACTCAGGGTACCTAGACAGTCGAGTACTGAGGAACGCTAGGTGTACACTTTATCATCCTGTGGTGGGAGAGGCGAGTGAGGTGGAGGAGGGGGTCTTAGCGTTTTCTAGACGAGGGTAAGGAGATCAGAGGTTCTGCCTGCGATTGTAGGATTGAAGTGGAATAGGGGATGTTACTAGGTGTAATGTCTCATCAGGGGAGGGGAGATGCATGCAGGTCGAGTAGACGCGTCTTTGGGTACGTGGGAGTTACGTGGGAAAGACAGATAACTAGAGACCTTGCGGTCCATGGCGAGGTTATCTGTTGGAGGACAGTAATGGCGTCCTGGGGTCGCGATTTTACTTGTGGTAGAGACACGACAGTGAAAGATAAGGCTGTGTGGGACGTTGCCTGACATGGGAGAGAGAGTCGGGTGGCAGGAGGAAGCAGGGTTCAGCTGGCCCCGGTAGGAAGAGCGGAGTGCATGCAAGACCGTGGAGGAGTTGAAGTAGGTAGACGAGTGATGGAAAAGTGTAAAATGCTCGAGCAGAGGAGTGGGCGTGAGGGTTAGGAGGAGTAGGACTGTATTTAAGAGCTGTGGGGGGAATGAATGCGGGAAGTGGGAAAGTCTGGATGGAAGAGATGGGGGAGGTGTAGGTGTAAGGAGTTGGTAGAGGGTGAGTGCAGCAGCTGAAACAGAAGTGATACAAATTCTTATGAAAGCCAAAATCGATGCTAGGACGAAGGAGGGACAGGTGTGGCAGAGTTACTCTGTGAGATGGTGGAGAGTGTGGGAGCTCTCTTGTAAGAAATCGAAATGTATGTGTATGGGTATGGAACGCGGACAAAATGGAGAGGAAACCGTAGAGACGCATATGTGAGAGATTAGAAAGAGCTTGCGAAGGAAATGGACGTCGGTGGATGTAAGATTTAAAAAGCATGGGAGTGGGTGAAGAAAATGAGGGGTACTGGGTGCGGAAACTGGACAGGATTAGGTGGAAGAACTGGAATGGACTGGAAAGGAGAAATAGGACTGGCTGGCTGAATAAAGGAATGGAGGCGTGGAGGATAGGAGAAGTAGACGTTGGGAGATGGTAGTTAGGAGACTGCATAGGGTAAGATTTTGATGCATCTTTGGGCTCTCAATGCAGGAATGGGCCAATATGATACAGAAAGACAGAAAAAGGCATATTCTTTCTTCAGAACTGGTCGAAGGGAGCTGTACGTTAGAAAGGAGGCGTCTTTTTGAGACTTAGTAGCTGAGAAAGACACTGAGTTTATAGTGTGAAGAATATCAGAATATGAGTTCGTTCGAAAATATATGGTTGAAATATGTATGGTAGTTGCAGTGGAGGGGAAAAGAAATTAAGTGACTGGATGGGAGAGGCTCTCAAAACTTTTATGAAAAGAGAACTGAGCCTTATGAGGATAATTTGATAGTAAGGATCTGATTGATGTGGTAATATCCCCTCTGACGAGAGTTAGTATGACTCGGAAACGAAATTTCAGATTCTTGAGAAGCTAACGAGTGAAAATGCATAGAGTATGGCAGAGCTCCTGTACAGTCGAGAAGGTGAAGGCAGGATGTTGAGCTGTCTGGTTACTTCCAGACGCGAGAACATGCGAGAAAATGCAGGATGCCAACTGAAATGGACGTGTGTAAGAACTAGCTAAGTGTGCGAAGTAAGGAAGGGTTCTAATGGACTGGGTTCAGAAGACCACATCTGTGAGCGTGAAACATGAGCAGGAGGGACTCAGAAGATTTTCGCTGTAGGAGTCTGATTACCCCATTCAAATTTCCGATAAGATAAGATTGAATGTTTGTGGTTACGAGGCAGAAAGTGATTGCTCCGAGAGCTTTGTTTCGTGTGGTTTACAGTTTTATGATGTTTGCCTCGAGTTGATGGATGACAAGGCAGGTGAAGCGCAGAACCAGACCAAGTAAACAGCTTCTTTAGTTTTCTGTGAAAGAATGAATTAGTCCTGAGTGCGAGACGTGAGAAGATTGTACACGAGGGCGGTGCAAAGTTTTTAAAGTGGTTATTTCGAATAGATGTGTTTTGCTGAGGAGTGAGCAAATGAAGAGCATTTCAAAGATAGAGTCAGAAGATGAAGAATCCCCATGGTTTTTCAGCGCTGTTATTCATAACCTTTGGCGGGATCTATCCTGGGTTGTACCATAAGCAACTGAGGTTTGGTGAGTGATGCAGCAGAGTGGAAATGGACACTACTGTGAAAAGTTATATTGAGGAATGTTCTAGAAAATTTCCTGACAGTGACTGTCATATGAAAAGGATTTTAGATAAGTTATAAAAGAGGCGTGAGAGAGAGAGAGAGAGAAATAAAAACTTCATCAGGGTAATAGCAGTGCAAAAACTGCTTGTTCTGAAAACTGTTGCGCGGGGTCATTAGAGCGTTCACTCAATTATTCTAATAGTAAGGAAGAGTAATGGGTAACAAGGAAGTGTTACGAAGAAAACAATAATATATCAAATAAGGAAGGAAGAAAATGAAATAAATTATAAAATGAAGATAATGATGAGACGATATGATGTAATCATTTTTAAAAACCTTGGGAAAAATTTCGAGTGAAGGAAACATAAAGTGCTTGCAGAACGCAAGCGGCCGACGCATGTTCCGAGTTGAGTCTGATGGATGATAAGTGGATCTCGAGTCCCAGGGCAACCGAGGGAGACAAAACGCTGCAGGAGTAGAATACGAGAGAGAGAGAGAGAGAGAGAGAGAGAGAGAGAGAGAGAGAGAGAGAGGTGAGCGAGTGCACAGGACTTGAACGTGACAAAAGTGGCAAGAAGTGCACATCTAGCGGGACACAGAGGAGTAAAGGCTGGAGGATACGGAAGGCGGGTTGGAGGAATTGGGAGAAGGACTGCGTGCACAGGTGGGAAACAGACATAGAGGAATGGGAGGAAATTTACCATGACTGTCGTTTGGAATACAGTCGTCATGAGTTACCGTGCTGTGAGGGCAGGAAGCGTGCGGGCCTGCACGTTCGCTTACACAGAGGTGGAGAGAGAGAAAGATATTTTTCTTCATCTCAAAACTGTGTTTGGAATGACTCTTTCCTGCTGCACGTCTCAGTGCATATTTCTGTTCTTATGTAGCGTTATGTCGGTTTGTTTTATCTTTTTGGTCACTCTACTGATAATTGTCAATAATGATGATTTATCATCGTCTAAATTTTGAGGTGTTTTCACATCTTGAGAGAAAAAAAAAAAGTGAAAATGAGAGATTCGATCGGGTGTCCGAACCTCCAGAAAGGAGTGGTGGGTGGGGAGAAGTCTTCTCCTTTATCATCCTGACACCATCTATATTGATTAGGAACGCAGGCTACCTCGGATTGCTATTGCTATCCTTCAGCAGACAGCCTCGTCACAAACCATCAGGTCTTCTGTTGTCTGTCTTACCCACACGCTCCCACATGTCCCATGTACTCACTTACGAAGTACCTGGCTCAGGTGCTGTAAAAACTCTTTCGATTATCAAGGTACAGGAATTCGAATCCCAGATGCACGTTCACCTTTAGAGAATGCGCTCATTTACCAGATTAGATTATCTGCTGGATAATAGCATGTGTTTGTTCGAGTATTGTTATGACCAGCATTTGTACCACATGGACCCAGATGCAAGGAAGAAGTATCTTAGAAGAACAAATACAAAGTGTCTGTGAATGCTGTTCTATGTAGGAGTGAGGAAACTAGTGTTACGATTCCTCCGTCGCCACATCCTCCCATTGAGGTGGTTGCTTGAAAATTGTATTATGCAGCTTTATGGCTACAAACGCCCATTTGATTCTGTGTAATCAAATTTGAGGAAGGAATCAAAATTACGTATCACGAACATAAGAATAACGTTTAGGGCTCACGGAATTACGGCTGGGGACCTAGTAAACTACATTTGGGAACCTGGTTACCAATGAAATTCCCCTAAAATAACGTTTTATGGTGTCCCGGAACAACGATGAGGGCCTAGGGATGATACTTGAGAGTTTGTTAGGCGACATCTGTAAAGCCTCAACGAAAGTTTGAAAGCGCAACGTCTGGAAGAGTGCGACATTGGAAATATCACCAACTCACAGGAATCACGTTTGAATATCTTTTGAATAATAATGGTCGAGTTCTTTGGGTACGCTTCAGAGCTGTAGGAGTAATGATTACTGCTGACTAAAAAAAAAAAAAAGAAATAGAAAAGACATATATCTGAGTCCTGGAATACCGCTTAATGAGTCCTGCTCGACAGTAGCACTGGAGAAGCTGAACAAGAGACACCTCTGCATACACATTAAAGTAGCCAGGTTACTGTGATTGAGGAAATATATGGAAACGTCTTTTGTCCCCTGAAACAAGATTCATAAACATCTGAGTTACCATTTACGGACTTGGTGAGGGGGAAGAAAATGTTCCGGACGCTTGGCAAGAGGGGCAGATCTGTTGTCACGCTCAATTTAATGTTTGTTGCCAAGGAAATAATAAAAAAGGTGACTCTCTGGATCCGTGGACAAGAAAGTAATAAAAAGAAGGTGACTGTGGATCCGACAAAAAATCTAGTGACCCTTCTATTAAGCTAAAAAAGTCAAAGCACCCAAGCCTAGCCGAGTGAGCTCAGAATAGATAAGAGTAAATATTTAGAGCAAAAATACAAATAACTTAAACACACTGCTGCTCCGAAATGCTAAAGAAGCATCAAGAACCTTACCTAAGATTGTAATCTAACAGGAATGAAATCATTGCTACATTACAAGTACTTGATTCTTGGTGGATAATTCAATGAGTCCCTTACAGGAGTAAAGAAATAGATCATAGCCCCCCTTCTACCCAGCTTTAGAATTCCGTCTGAGATGCTCTGAAATATATCTTGAAACTTCTAGTTTCTCAGAGAGTGAACAGAAGATAAGACTGAAAAGACCATTATGTACAGGACTGGTAGGGGGACTGACTGGCTCTTTCTCCTGGAGTTGAGGACAGCCAACAGATTAAGTCTCAAGTCGCACAAGGGGAAAGATTATCCAGTGGGACTTACCGACTCACTGAGCTCAAATGGTCCACGCTTTTCGGCTGTTCCAGTAAACTTCTTCACTGGATTTCTTTCATGATGCCATCGAAATGCCTTTGTTGATTTACTTCACTGTGTCTGCCAAGATCTCAGCTAATCTTTTATGATTCATGAGGTTCCACTTCAGTTCTAACATAAAGAGAGGAGCTGAACAGAAATAGATTAATGTCTGCTTACGTTCGACATGTACTTTCATCTTCGTTTATTCTTAACGACACTCAGACACATACGCACAGAAAACACACACACACACACACACACACACACACACACACACACACACACACACACAAGAAAAGTTGGGTGCATTGTTCTGGACTGCCAGAAAGTATTTGACACTCTACCACACGAAAGGCTGTTGAAGAAACTAGATCACCAGGCGGGAATAAGAGAGGGAGGACTCCTATGATTGACAGAAAATTATTATAGTGGAAGGGAACAAAGGAAGCATGTTAGAGTAGCCTTTTCGAAATTGCTGAAGGTTAAAAGTGAAGTACCTTAGGATTCTGTCCTGGGACCGTTATTCTTCTTTATCTATGTGAATGACTTGCCAGAAGGTGTGGTTTCCCATTTGAATATGTTTGCAGATGATGCAGAAGTCACGATGGATGTGAAAAGAGTGGAGAATTTCATCACCTTACAAGGGGACCTTGACAGACTCCAAAATTGTTCTGTTATTTAGTCGACGAAATTCGACCCGAGAAGATGCAAAGTCATGAGGATGGGACAGAGTGAAAGAAAGCCTCAGTAAGATTATCATCCAGCATCTTCAGGATTCTGTGTTTGAGAAGGGCTTGGGAGTCATCATCATCCTTTGTGTTCCTTTGGATCCCGAACCTGTCACCAGAGTCCGACATCGGGAGAATAGTTAAGGAGACAAACTGTCTTATGACAAATATTACAATAGCTTTCAAATATGTGAATGAAGAAATATTTAGCAAGCTGTTCGTATTCTGCAATAAGCCAAAACTAGAATATGCTTCTCAAGTTTGGTTACTGTACCTAAATAAGCACAATGAGCTAACAGAGAAGATCAAAAGATGGTACCACAATTGAAAGAGCTGATATACAGAAAAAAAAAAGGCTAGAAGCTTTGAACTCGCCCACATTGGAAGAAAGAAGAGAGTGGGGTAACCTACTCACAACGTTTAGGTTTTTAGAACAAATCGATGACGTGGACAATAAAAAGTTCTTCGAGAGATGTAAGGATAAAGCAACCAGAGGACACAACGTGAGAGTAAGCAAGAAACTTGTGAAAAGAAAATGTAAAGAAACACATCTTAGTATAAGAATGGTGGATGAATGGAAGAAAATGTCGGAGGACGTAGTTACTGCAGAGAGCATATTCAAATTTAAGTTGTGTGGTGCTAGATAATGTTAAGGAGATGGGGGCCCCACAAGTGTAAAACTCCCTCCCCGTACAGTACAAATAGGTAATTACTCACACACACACACACACACACACACACACACACACATACACACACAGACACCAGCCTAAGCCAGGTTCTCATTTATCGACCAGCTCCAGGCGGAGGATGAACAATTGGGTTGACTGTGGGACGAGCATTGCTCCCAGCACTCGAATTCGGGCTGTCCTGTGCGTGGTTCATAGTTAGCTACATTGACCTCTACACTGTTGGAGCCCGTGTGTGTGTGAGTGTGTGTGTGTTTAATATCTTGGTGTGACACTTCAGCAGCAAATAGTCCTTACACAACACAACGGGAGAAGTGTAAATAAAGGACTTCCTATATCATCATTTAGCACATACCATATAATATACATCACATGATAAAAAAGTTCACTCTTAACTGCACACAAAGCGTGGATGGAGTTATGTTAAGGAACCAAAGCAATTACTTTTACTGCAAATGGGAAAATATTAAAGGGTATATCGAATGTATGAGGACGTGTGGGCGCATCTCTGTGTTCCTAGTATGTATGCATCTGTGTAAGTTTTTATGTGTATTGAGTATGTGTCTGCGTGAATAATTCAGTGCTTATTGAAGTTTAGTGTCAGTATCTGTTTCTGTGCGGTTTATGTGTGGGAGTATATATATTTTTTGTGCATGTCTGTATGTCCACATGTTTTGTATGTCTTCGTACGTGTTTCTATATTTGTATCCGTTTTATGCATGACTGTATGTATATGCATGTGTGTGTGTATTCGTTTATTTGTGTGTGTGTGTGTGTGTGTGTGTGTGTGTGTGTGTGTGTGTGTGTGCGCGTGTGCGTGTGTATGTGTGTGTGTGTGTGTTTGTGTGTATTTTGAATGTGCACAGTGGAATATGTATTCATATCTGCGCTGCTGAATATATTCACTATTTCGTCGCAAGCCAAGTACATGTTGAGTACATATGTGTGTTTATATGTAAAGACTTACCAGACAGTCGTCACTGGCAGATGATACCATTCGTTTCCCCAAGTTAATCCATAGCACTTGTGGCGCAGTGGACGTAAACTACAACCATAACCAGGGGGTCTCGAGAAAGAGGCCGTTAACGACCATATCTTTAAAGCAAATTGCCTTCCAAAGTACAGCTTCTCACCATAAATCTTCAACGTAAAGCTCGTTATGAAGAGGTATTCAGCTGTGGATGATGCGAGACGCGATGAAAAGGCAGCTGCTAATGTTTCCTTATTTCACGTGATGGCGGTTAAAGGCTGCTAGGCAGCGTATAGTGTTATGGCATGGCGGGGGAGGCGCGCGTTGTCTGTAGGCGGTTAGCGAGGCTGCGATAAGAGGCCGCCAAGCCGCCATCAGGTTCCCCAGCAATGGGGATCTCGAGTTGGGGTCATAATGCCAAAAACGAGGGAGATCGCTTATCGCCCACCCCCGGCAAGATAATTTGTCGGACGCTTAAGGCTCAAGGTTACAAGTTTATGCCGACCTCTAGCCAGGGCCATCCTCCCACACCCCACTCCCCCACTGCCTGTGCCGCTGTGGCTACTTAACTACCACTCGTAATGCTGCGGGCCCATCTGTTCAAGATATGGTGTCCGGCGATTGGAAAACTCCCTCCCTATGCCATACAAATAGGGAATTACAAAATTACACACACACACACACACACACACACACACACACACACACAAACATATACCTGTAGGAGCAAAGACACGATTCGTACATACAACGTTATGAGACGGAGCACCATGAGCGCAAAATTCTCTCCCCACAACGCACAACTAGTAACAATAATCATACACGCCAGTCTAATCTAAGTGTGTGTGTGTGTGTGTGTGTGTGTGTGTGTGTATACTACCGGTGTCACGTACCGTACAAATTGCATTCTCCTGGATTTCCACTCCCCAGTCAAATCATGTGAACAAACACTCTTCAGTGTATATCATACATATAATATCTACTCACTAGCTTGTATTATATATCTAACGTGTGCACTACCCTTGCGGGCGTTGTACGTATAAGACGCAATACCATAATTGCATCCATGAATTGTTTGGCTATGTTGATACGACAAAGAACTTCGTAGAATTTGCTTTAAACATTACCTATCTAATTTTGGCGAGCAAGATTAACAGCACGACAGTAGTTACCCAGATATTTAACATTCACATCAAGTATTATAGTTTGCTTGATTATTCGAATCAACGTTCGCGATGGTCGGGCCCACAACTTCCATGATTATATTTATGGGGATTTATTCATGTCTTTATGGACAGAGATAACAATACGTCGAAAGTAAATAAGTTATAATTTTATGCTGTTTTCAGTATGGACACTTTTGTGTGTTTCTTTCGTCCTATCTATGAAATTTGATATTATTCAGAAAATTGGTTGGGTGGCAATCGCAGGCCGCGGTGGCGTGGGCAGTCAGTAGCCACTGGCTTGGGCATTTTGGCAAGAGGGTACGTAGAGATCGCTAACTTTCTCTCCCTGCCTTCCTCGTATATAGATAACTAATTGTGAATTCTGTAAAGTGGTTCGCACTAGTGTTGTGCTGACTGTCGGTGATATTCTGTAGACTTAAAGTGAATAAAGTGAAGAGTTTACTGCGAATGTTAATGTACAGACAGTAGCATTATTTAATGATATTTCTCATTTTTTTTTTTAGCCAGTAAACTTAAACTCAAATGGTTTGAAGGATGAAGGAAAGAAAGCCAGTTTTACCCGTATATGTGTAAACCATTCCGCATTGACGGTGACGGGTTATGCTAAAACAGGAAACAGTGGAGTGACCCCCCAAATGATGTAAGTACAATTCTTTGTATGTTCTTCTGGTCTAGGTTATACGCTTAAGTAACAACTTCCAGTAATAGCTGATAATGTTGATTAGCAGGCGTTTCTTGCATAAGTAAAATATGTTTATATTTAGTGCATCGTTGAAAACATTTGTAATATGTAGTTTAACGTGACTGCCTCACTGAGAGGCGCGCATACGTAACAATAAACTGCTTTGATCGGCTGTACTTTATGAATTAACTGGTCTTTGTTGTCTGTATTTGGGTTTTCTCAAATATTCGATAGTATTCAAACATCGTCAGTGGGGGGAAGTGTACCTTAAACGAGTGATAGTATCGGGCAGTGCAAATAATTCAAGGGGAGTGTGTATTATAGGTGTAATCATGACCGAAGAAGTGCAAATTATATAATGTATACTGGGGAGTGAATTTTCTGGGAAGTGCTTATTAATTCTTAGAACGGATTCCCGTCTGCATGGGGTTGGACCAAGATTAGGAGGTCACCTTCGGCGAAGTTGTATCGTCGTCAGTGGAAGAAAAATACAGATCATTAGGAAGGGGGCCTGGTGATTTGTATATATATATATATATATATATATATATATATATATATATATAGGGCGGGAGTGGGGGATCGGAAATCTTCCCCACTTGTAATACTTTCTAAAATTGGAAACTGAAGAGCCAAATGTTGATATAT
>JAYMFT010192463.1:0-11829 GCA_038088735.1 Panulirus argus
ATGTCCGACGAGTCTGCCTCAGCTTCTATTCAGTCAGTTTGATTTCATAATTTGCAGAGCTGTCATTCAGTTCATGCAGCCTAGTTAGTATAAATTTGCTACGTGCAGTTGATATTCTTTGTGCTGTCACTCAGCCATACTGACTTGGTGCTGTGTACCCTTCTTTTGTGTTGTTCAGTCATTCTGATTTAATTCAACTCACTCTTTTCTGGTAGAGGGTTCATTCATCAATCATGCTCCTTTCACATGTGTCTCCCTCCTGTAAGACATGAGCACTTTTGTTGGAAACCATATTGAGAATAATTTAGCAAGTGGTGGTCTTCTAAACAGTTTAAAACTTTATCTCGAATGATTGTTCCCATAAGTTTTCCGTTACTGACGTGAAGGCAAGTGACATATTAACTTTTGGGAATATTAGTGTTACACTGACAGACTTCTATTCCTTTGGAACTTTTCTTATGGCAACATATTGAATAGAGCAGTTGAGGGCTCAACTGTTTCATTTTTCACAGCTCTCATCATCCTTGAGTACAAGTTATCAAGGCATGCCATTTCATTTATTTTCATTCCGTTTATAGCTGACAGTATATCCTCAACTCTCATGTCAATATTGTCCAGAATGTTCATCTCTGTTATCAGTGAACTTGGGACATGTTTGGTCTTCTATCGTATATACAGATACAAAAAAAAAAAAGTCATTTAAGATATCCTCCATGGCTTTGTTGTCTTTGAACCAAATCAGTTTTCCAAAATTTATGAATCAATTTGCAGGGCAATGGCTTTCTTGCTTCTACCGTTCATATATAACTCTAACTTTTTTTTGGTATTTCCATAATATACTTTCATACTAATATTTACTTTCTCTTATATGTCTCTTGGTTCTTCTAAGCAGATTAACATAATTCATTCTATGATGTTGATTATGATTTCTTTAAGTTCCTCATGAGTTACTTTCTTCGACAATATGGGTCACATGCACAATGAGAGTGCATGTGGTCCTAGAATTATCTTTAGCACCCGAAGATGGTGTTAAAGATTTTCCGGTTCGTGGATGTAGCTTGACGTTGACGGCCTTAAAGACCCTGGCATTTGATAGGCTTAAAGCCCAAACAACCTACCAAGTACCAGTCGCTTTCCAGCTACCGTGCTGCGCTGAGCGAGACGATAAGCTAGGAAATTAGCTGATTCCCTCCCCATTGGTGCTTACCCCTTTCTTGTTTTTGGGCGTGATATTTATTGGAGTGCAAAAAGTATCTGTGAAGGTTAATTGTACAATATAGACCTTTCACAAAGAGGTGACCGCAGGAGAACTCAACCTGGCTTTTTAGCGTCCGGCCCTACTTTGAAAACTTTATTGTTCAATTACCTGCCTGATTTTTATTTACTTTTTTTTTTTGCAAGGGTAAGTAAATTCTTTATCCACTCCGGATAATGGGGTTAAGCCCCTACAGGATAGACCAACGGAAGCCATCCACTGGCAGTGACGGTGAACGACCTAGTATTAAAGATAGGAATGCTGATTTCGTAAATATCCACGCGACCGGTTCGACGACTCTAGCCTTTCTTAATCCCTTTCTGATTAGAGAGATTATTGATGGTTGGGCGGGAGCCGTTGAGACCGTCAGGAAACTGGCAAGTGGCGATTTACTAGTTAAGGTCAAATCGGCAAACCAGGTAACTGACCTAAAGTTGAAAAAGTTCCACATTTACGACGTTGTGGTCTCCATTCCCGTATCCATGAATTCATGCAAGGAAGTGATCTGTCTTGATGTCATGGAAATATTGGAGGATGACATTGTAAAAGAACTGTCAAACGAGGATGTCACCGCTGCTTGGTTTATCGCCAAGTACAATAATGGCAAGCGACGTAGGGCTCCTTTAATTAACCTTACTTTTGGAAAATTGAGATTCTCGGACGCGATTGCTATTGGATATATGCGATGCCAAGTCAGACCATATATACCAAACCCCTTAAGATGCTTCAAGTGTCAAGGATATGGCCACCCCGAAAAGTCCTACACTCTTTCTGCTTGGCGTGGGAAGTGTGCCGGTGAGGGTCATACTGCTGACGGTTGCACGGGTGATCAGATGCTGTGTGTGTTAAAGTTTGAGAAGTTAGGAAGAGGGTTAAGGAGTCTCAAGCGACTCCGCAACCCAATGAATCCTTTGTTTCAAAGGTGAAGTGTAAGCCGACCATGTGTACGATCGCCACAGACCGGACCCGAACCACGATTCACGTCACCCGAAACCTTCACCAAGTCAAAACCTGATTCCTCCCGACCCGAACCTGCTCCTGAATCTTATGCAAACAAAACCTCGTCCGTCCGTCCTAAACAGCAAAAGAAAGAGGACAAGATGAATTTAACTAAATTAAGTAAAGACAAACGGTCGTACTCATGGTTCCTCCGGCTCCAGTGAGGAAGACTAAAGTTTCCAGGTCCTCTTCATCTGAGTCACTCGATTCAATGGACCACGCCACTTCCAAGGGCCGTTCACGTTCCCCTGGGGACTCAATCAAGTCCCGCAAAAAACGGGCTCAGAGAGCTGACCGGTTAAATAACTCTTAAACCAACACGTTCAATCTTATACGATGGAATTGTAGAGGCCTTAGGAATAAGCAAGCACAACTACAACTGTTGCTTGTATTATATAGGCCAGCCGTTATTTGTTTACAAGAGACTAATCTAAACAACACAATCAAAGACTGTGCTGTTCTAGATAGCTATCACTAGTATAGACGACATGAAGACCATGGGGTAGCTATTTAAGTACACCAAAGCTTACCCCAAACAGTAATGAATTTAAATTCTACTCTAGAAGCCGTCGCATGTAGAGAAAATCTAATAACACGTACCTGGCCATTTGTTCAATATATTGCTCCTGTTCCAAAGCACTTGATAATGATGAGCTACTTTCAGTTTACAATCAGTTATCCCACAGTAATTCAATTTTGGGAGATTTTAACGCTCATCATTATCAGTGGGGAAGTATCCGGGCAGACTTAAAAGGGAGACAATTGGTTAACTTTATTATCAACTCTAACCTCACTCTTCTGAACGACGGTAGCGGAACTCGTGTAGATGATCGGACTGGCAATATTTCAGCAATCGTTCCATCTTTGTCATCCCCACATATACTTAATGATATCACTTGGGGTACTTATGACGACCCCCTGGGAAATGACCATTTCCCGATTTGTTTTTCTTACTCATGCGACATTATTACCATCCCGTCTTCACCTAAATCTAATCATAAGAAAGCAGATTGGATATCGTTTGCAAGGCTGGCCGTTCTGGATATATCTGATGATGATATTGATACAAAAGCCCACAACGTTACAACCACCATACTTTGGGCTGCTGATAATTCTATCCCTAAGGTTTCTACAATTTCCAGAAAGCATAGAGTTCCTTGGTGGACACCAGACTGCCAAAAAGCACTGCGTGAACGTAACAGGAGATACAGAACTTTCGACAACAAGTCCGCAGATAACAACTTCATTGCATGCAAACTAGCAAGGGCTCAGGCAAGAAGACCAATAAGACAAGCAAAAAGAGACTCCTGGCGTGGCTACGTTTCAACCATCAACCAACAGACACCCATAATTCAGGTCTGGTCCACAATAAATAAAATCAAAAGAAAATACAAAACATCAATCCCCCCCACAACTAAATCTTCAAAAGCAAATAATTGACAACCCGTTGGACATAGCCAACTCTTTCGTCAGGAGCTTCTCCCAAATGAGCAGTTCGGCCAATTACGACCAGCGTTTTTTACAACACAAACGCCAGGCCGAGCTGACTCAAATTGACTTTGCCACAAAAGCAAACCACCACCATTACAACAAAATATTTACAATGAAAGAACTTCTTGCTTTGAAATCCCGTAAGGCTTCCAGCCCAGGGCCTAGCAGGGTCACTTCCAGGATAATTCAGCATCCTCTTCAGGCTAAGCGGACTAAGCTGTTGGCATTGTACGATGAGATTTGGACGTTTCGAATTGTTTCCAACTCATAGCACTTTGCGCACATCATCCCGATCCCAAAGGGCTCTGGACGCCTTACGAATGCCAATTCGTTTCTACCTATTGCATTGACGAGCTGCATTTGTAAGGTCATGAAAAGAATGGTAAATAAAAGGCTTCTTTTTTTTTTCTTTTTTTTTTGTAACGTCAAAAAACTGATTAAATGGTCAACAGTGTGCGTTCCGTACCGACAGAAGCAAAATGGATCATTTAGTAGATTTGGAACATTGTATTTCAGAGTAATTTTTGAAGAAAGAATACTTAACTGAAGTATTTCTAGATTTTGAAAAAGTTTACGATATGGCATGGAGAAACGGAATTTCAAGTAAACTTTATGCTGTTGGTTTAAAAGGTTATATACCCCTTTTTATTAATTTTTTCTAAATGATAGAACTTTCGTTGTCAAACTTGCTGCACTGAACGTAATCTCGGACACTTTTCTCCAAGAAAATGGGGTGCCCCAGTGTTGTAAGCCCAACATTATTCAATATTATGATTAAGGACCTTCTGACTCCAACTTCCGTCCCTAGAAACCTTAAATACTCAGTCTATGCTAACGATTGTGCAATGTGGCACTCTTCCTGTAATGCACAATTTTCAGCTGAAAGAGTTCAAGCCACGCGTGAACACGTTCATTGTTGGGCGACACAGTGGGGTTTTAAGTTTTCGGCCACTAAAAGCATCGCGGTTGTTTTTACCCGTAAAAATAAAATCCTGAACCTGCAATCAAAACTAGATAACAACCCGATCCATTTTCGCAGTAACGTAAAATTCTTAGGTCTAAATTTTGATAGACGTTTATCTTGGAAAAAACACCTTGATTATTTGATAACAGATTATGAAACAAGATTAAATATTCTTAAATGCATTTCGGGTTCCTTCTGGGGAGCTGACAGAAAATCTTTATTAATGGTTTGTAAGTCCCTGATTAGATCTAAACTAGACTATGGCTCTCAGATGTATGCTTCGGCGAGCGATTGTACCCTGAGGAGGTTGGATGTGTTATAGTATAAATGTCTGCGAATGTGTCATGGTACCCTGACATGTACTAGAGTTCCACGATTGGAGGTTAAGGCTAATGTACCTCCTCTCCGGCTGCGCTGTGAGATCGTCTCCTGGAAGTGTAGGATGGCCAGGAGGAACAACACTCCGGCCAGTCGCTTCATTACTGAATGGTTACAGTTCGTCGACAGAGGCGTCAGGCCACTAGCCCTCAGAATACACTCCATTAGTGAGAGCTCTGGTATCAAAGTGCAAGAAATGGACACGCTGGTTAGAATTACATTGGCTCCCTGGGAGCTCTATAACATAAAAATGTAGACAAACTGGCTATCAACGAAAAAGGCAGATATGCCGGAGAGTGAGGTACACCAGCGTTTTCGTAAAATCATTATTGACTTCCTGTCTTATGCCCACTTCTACACTGACGGGTCCAAGATGAACGAATGTGTGATGCAAGTGTATGGTCGGTGGAGTGTGCCCTCAGGTACCGTTTGTCGGACCATACATCTTTTTTTTTTTCTTTTTGTGCGGAAGTGCTTGCTATTGACAAAGCCATAGATTTTATAATTAACTCTAATCATTTTAAAGCAGTAATTTTTTCAGATTCACTTTCAGCTCTTAAAGCTAAAGGCTCTAGTCACACAAGAATCAAATGAAATACAGGGCAATATTATCAATAAATCTAACGCATGCACCAAGGATATCATCTTGGTATGGGTGCCTGGTCATTGCGGTATCTACGGCAATGAGCAGGCAAACAAGTTGGCCAAATCGACCTCAGAACTCGAGGAGGTCGTTCTGATTCCTCGGGAGCTGGGGTCCTGCCTACCCTTGGAGAAGACATCAATACTTCTGTGGCAGAGTCAGTGAACCGGCCTGACCATAAACAACAGATTTAAACGAGAAGTAGCGGACTGGCCGACTTCCTACAGGAAGAAGAGAAGAGAGGAGGCCGTGCTGGCCCTCCTCAGAATGAACTGTACACACACCACCCATCTGAAACCATATATTGAGAAAACTTTCCCCCTAATTTTTAACACAGACAATTATATAAATTCAGTAAAACATATCATCCTCTGCTGCACACAAATCACGCAGCAGATGATTAAACTGAAAAAAAAAATGCAACTAAAAAACCATTTACAATAGAAAATATACTCGGGGACAACCCGAGTATCATTAATCATTTGGTGATCTTCCTCAAGGAAACTAAACTAATCAAGACATTATGAGGTGGAACATCAGCTCCGTGCTGCGGTGGGCCTGGCACGGGGTAGTCTCCCTCCAGTCTGGGGAGGGGGGTATGTTGGGTGACTATGTGACTCCCGGTCTCGGGTGGAGCGGGAAGGTACCGTGATTGTGGCGCCGAGCTGATGGTCTGCTGATTACATTGAATTACAGTTTATGTGTTCATGTACAGTGATGGCCTATTTCTACCTGTCCTTTCTCCTTCGTAGTCCTTTCTTTTACAGCAGTGGGTGCAGTACCGACCGGGCGGTTCTGCCGTCACGTTGGTGCAATACCCACTAAACATTTTCTGTATTTTCCTTACATATACATTATCTTATAATTATCATGTATGCATATATATTTAGCTAAGATTAGGGTGTATTTAGTTTACAGGGACAAGACTGCAAAGTCAAAATCAAATAGGATTGCAGGCCTAATGACCTTCCTTATAGGTCGCTGGCAGTAAAACCCAACGAAGCAACAGTTATCGCCTTGCACAACAAGACGAACAGTAAGTCGATAGAGGCGTCACGCCCCTGGCCCTCAAAATACACTTGTTTACCATATTTTAGCTTACCTTAGCTTTCAGCTTAGTGAAGCATTTACCCCCCTCCTTCCCCAAGGATTTTATTTTTGTTATTTTTTTGTTGTGTGTTAACTCTTCCCTTTTTGTTTTTACAGGCAAGTGAATGTCTACCGGTGTTTCTGGTGTTGCTGGACCACTGGTTCATCATACGAAAGCTGGTTGGGCAGAATTGTACGTCCAGTTGAGAGGTGACCACGGAAGAAATCAACCTGCCTTGTGCGTCCGGCCCTACTTTGGGACGCTATTCTATCTGATCAACTGCCTCATCTTTTTTAGAGAAGAGGTAAGGTGTTTAAGGTATCCTCTGTTTGGGGGGAGGGGGGGGATACACCATCCCAGAACCTGGGGCCTCGTCCCACTGGTATGGACTCTTGTAAACCTATGCTTGATATCAAATCAAGAAATGCCGAATTTGTAATGTTGCATGCGACCGGTTCAACGACTCGAGCTTCCCTCAACCCCTTCCTCATCAAGAAAGTGATTGATGGTCAGGCTAGTGCTGATGAAATGGTAAGGAAACTGGCTATTGGTGACCTTATCAAAGTTAAGTCGGCAAATCAAGTTGCGGACCTACTTAAGCTGAGAAAGTTCCATTCATATGATGTTATGGCTTCCATTCCGGTGACCATGAATTCATGCAGAGGAGCAACCTTCTGTCCTGATGTCATGGACATGAGTGAGGACGACATTGTGAAGGAACTTGCAGACGAGGAAGTGATCGCTGCTCGATTTATCACAAAATTTACCAGCGGCTAACTTTAACATTCGGAAAGTCCAGATTGCCGAACGATATTGCCATAGGTTAGGTTAAGGAATATGTAAAACCTTACATACCAGACCTTTTGCGATGTTTTAAATGACAAAAGTATGGCCACGGTGAAAAGTGTTGTATTCTTTCAGCTCGTTGTGGAAAGTGTGCCAGCGAGGACCACATTGCTAACAATTGCAACCAAGGTCGTACCGAGAACGTCCTCGGTTCAAGTTTGAGAAGGAAGTCTGCGCAGTTAAAGCAAAGGAGAACATTTCATATGGTGAAGTAAGTAAGAGGGCGAAGGAGACTCACGAGACTTCCAAACCCAATAAGCTTGTGATGGTCATAATTGCCACGCTAACAGTGCGAATTTCTGAACCACGCTCCGCCACTCCAGACTAATCATTAAAGAACCAGACTGACACTGCCACAAACTCTGACGTTACTCTTGACAAAGACTCGTACTCAAAAGCCACCTCCTCTATTCGCCCCAAAAATGTCAAACAGGATAAGATGAAATTTACTAAACTGTCAAAAGAAACTATGTCGCACGTCGTCGTTCCTATGGCTCCAGTGAGGAAGGCTACCTCAACTAAGTCTTCCTCGGTGGAATCTGTGGAATCAATGGACGATAATACCGTCTCCACTATCAGGAGCTGATCCCGTTCCCCCTTGAACTCGCCCAAGTCCTAAAAAAGGGCTCACAAGGCTGGCGCTGGCTGAAGAAGTCTGAAACCAACGCATTCAATATCATTCAGTGGAATTGTAGAGGTCTTAGGAATAAGCAAGCACAGCTGGCTCTGTTGCTTGCAGTCGAAGATTGTGCTGTTTTAGATATCTATCGCCCGTATAGAAGAGATGAAGCTCATGAGGTAGCCATCTATGTACACCAAACGTTACGCCATACAGGAGTGAATTTAGATTCCACTCTAGAAACCGTCGCATGTAAAGTTTAATAACACGTACCTGGCCATTTGTTCAATTTACTGTCCCGGTTTCAATGTGCTTGATGATGATGAGTTCACCTCACTTTTTAGTCAATTACCCCACAAAAAACTGAAGCTTGTAGATATCAACGCTCATGATCATCAGCGGGGAAGTATACAGGCAGACTCTCCTGGGAAACAAATGGTAAATTACATCATCAATTCTAATCTCGCTCTTCTAAACGACGGAAGTGGAACTCGTCTAGATGATCGGGCAGGAAACACCTCAGCCATCGACCTATCTTTGTCATCCCCAGATATACTAAATGACATCACCTGGGGTACTTAAGACGCCCTCCTGGGAAGTGACCCCATCCCAATCTGTCTTTCTCACACATGTAACAGTATCTTCAGGCCTTCTCCGTTTAGATTAATTATAAGAAAGCATATTGGGTGTCATTCTCAAAACAAGCCGTCCTAGATATATCCGGAGAAAATAGATTCAATGGTCGATAGTGTAACTAATACCATCCTCAGGGCTGCTGGGGCCTCTCTTCCTAAGATCCCTACAATTTCCACAAAGCATAGAGTTCCTTGTTGGACACAAGATTGCCGAAATGCACTGAGTGAGCGCAATAGGAGATACAGGAATTTCGACAATGAGCCCTCAGATAACAACTTTATTGCATATATACAAGCAAGGGCTCCGGCAAGAAGAACAATACAACAAGCATAAAGAGACTCCTGGCGTTGCTATGTTTCAGCTATCAATGAGGACACACAAATCAGTCAGGTCTGGTCCACAGTTAAGAAGATAACAAGAAAATATAAACAATCCTTCATCCCCCAACTTACCACGCAAGACGACACTATTGACGACCCATTTGGCATAGCCAACGCTATTACCAGGAGATTCTCAGACATAGTAGCTCTGCCAATTACGATCGACGGTTTTTACACCATAAACGTCATCTCCATCCCAAAAGGTTCTAGACGCCTTACGAATATCAATTCATTTCAACCTAATTTCATTTAGAATTTTTTAAATAACATTTGTTATCAAGATTGTTGCATCTAACGTAATCTCGGACACATGGGGCGCCGCAAGGCAGCGTTTTGAGCCCAACATTATTTGATATTATGATTAATGATATTCTGTCTCCAGCTTCCATCCCTCGAAACCTTAAATACCCACTTTATGCTGATGATTATGCAATATGGCACTCCTCGCCTAACGCACAGTTTTCGGCTGAACGGGTTCAAGCTGTGCTTGAGACCGTTCATCTTTGGGCGCTACAGTGGGGATTTAAGTTTTCACCAGCTTAAGGCGTCACGGCTGTTTTTACCCGAAAAAATAAACTCCCGATTTAGCAGCTAAGATTAGACAACATCCTGATTCCTTTCCGCAATAACGTAAGGTTTCTTGGATTAAACTTTAACCTGAGATCAAATTGGAAAAAGCATAGAGATTATTTGATGGTAAATTGTAATAAAAGATTAAATTTTCTTAAGTATCTCTGGGATTCATTTTGGGGAGCCGACAGGGAGTCTTTATCAATATTGTACAAGCCCCTTATCAGAAGTAAACTGGAATATGGCTCTCAGGTGTATGCTTCGGAGAGCGACTGTACCCTGAGAAGGCAGGATGTGTTGCAGAATAAGTGCCTGCAAATGTGTCTTGGAGCTCTATCATGTACTAGAGTTCTGCGATTGGAACCTGAAGCAAATGTTCCTCCTCTCCGGCTGCGTCGAGATGAATTAACTGTAGAATGTGGTATTCTGATGGCCAGAAGAAGAAACACTACTGTCTTTCGCCTTGCACAACAATATGAACAGTTCGTTGACAGAGGCGTCAGGCCCCTGGCCCTCAGAATTCTGGTGTGGAAGTGCAAGAAGTGGACACGCTTGTTAGAAATAAAATATCAAGACCAATGGGATCCCTGTGAGGAAAAGGAACGTTCCGGAGAGCGAGGTACACCAGCGATATCGTAATGTTATTACAGATCATTAATCATATGTCCACTTCTACACAGATGGCTCCAAGACATGTGAATGTGTGGGTGCAAGTGTGTGGTCGAACGAACGTCCTCTTAGGTGCAGGCTACCGAACCATACATCTGTGGTTTTTTCTTTTTGTGTGCGGTATTATTTGCCATTGATAAGGCCATAGATTATATAACTAATTCAACTTACATTAAATCAGTGATTTTTACCTATTCATTATCAGCTCTTAAAGCTATAGACTGGCTACACTGAGTCAAAGGAAATTCAGGGCAACATTATTAATAAACTGAATTCATATAACAAAGATATCTTCTCGATTTGGGTGCCTAGTCATTGCAATATTTACGGCAATGAACAAGCACCCAGTTGGATAAGTCGAACTGAGCACTCGGGGAGGTCGTTCCGATCCCTTGGGAGCTGGAGTCCTGCCTTTCCTTGGGAATTCGATATTTCTTCTGTGGCAAAGTCAGTGGACCAGCCTGACCATCGCAAGGAAATTCAAGCCGGCAGCAGCGGACTGGAAGACCTCATATTGGAGGAAGAAGAGGGAGGAAGACGCGTTAGCCCGTCTGCGTCTCAACGCCACAAACAGTACCCACCTACAACTATACATCAGCAGAAATTTCCGCCAAGATGTGAAGCATGTCAGACAATTCTAACAACAGATCACCTTCTCATCTAGTGCAAGAAATATCACGAAAAGAGGAAAAGTTTAGTGAATTATTTTAAGAAAAAGAAGATGAAATCACCATCTGTACCATATGTGCTCTTGGTAATTACACAAAAGTAATTGATAAACTGATTACCTTTCTCAAGGAAACGGAAATAATCAAGATGATATAAGGTGGTTCGCCGGTTCGACTCTGTGCCGTGGCTGGCTTCGGGGTATGACTACCTCTGCTTTGGGCTCGCTGTGTGGTGGGTGAAGCTCTTCGCTCAGTATGTTGCTGGCCTGGAGCAGGGGTGGTTCGGATTGTAGCTGGTTCCGTTATGGCGTCGAGCTGACGGATTGCCGATGTTGATATTTCATAACTATGTATGTCCTGCATGCCATGGTGAAGCCTGTCTCTAATCTGTCCTATCTTCTCGCAGGCCTTCTGGCAGCTGCACCAGCGGATGCTGTGCCCACTGGGTGGCGGTTGCTGCCACGTTGACACAATTTCCACTTGCCAACTTCTTGTTTCAATATCTACATTTCGGTCTTCTTCTTCTTCTTCTTCTCTTATTGTTATTTTTATTATCATTATTATTATTATTATTATTATTATTATTATTATTATTATTATTATTATTATTATCATTATTAT
>JAYMFT010192474.1:0-11829 GCA_038088735.1 Panulirus argus
ATATAGATGGATAGAGAGACACAAAGAGAGAGAGACAGACAGACAGAAAGATGGATAGATAGATAAACAGACAGATATATAGAGATAAAGAAAAAAAAAACGGCATATCTAACCGTTTAAAATCAACTTTATTCTCAGAGGAATATGCCATCCATCTCTCAGTGCAGCCAAAGCTGCTGCTTCAGTTGTGTGTTTGTGCAGCAGGACCTCAAGACTTCTGGGAGTAGAACGTTAATGTGGCGCATCTGTCGACGGCCAAGCAGCCAGAGCTAACTGCAGCAAACGACAACTTAATTTCTCTCTCGTAAAATGGAACAGGAAAACAACACACACACAAAAAATCCTTTGCCTGTGAGGCATTTTAAAGCGGCCAGTATAAAGGCAGACACATCTGCCCGCCGCACGACTCAAGTGCCACATTTTAAGCAGATGTGAAGGCGCTGCGTAAAAACACATATCATCCAACTTGTGCTCATGAAAAAGTCCTTTGTCAAATCTCCCGAGGTAAAACGTACTCGCGCTCACATTTCATACAGAAGGCGAACATTGTTCTCAACCTCTGACAAATCATCCAGCCAAGGGGAGTGGGGGAATCCAGCCTAGAAGGTTACGTTACAAAACAAAATGAAAAAAATCTTCCAGGTGAGGACGCGTGCCGTAAGGCTATACCATTACTGGTACCGGTGTAGCATAAACCGTTCTCAAAATCAATCCCACACAACTCGCCTGCTCCCTCAGCATATCCTCCCCCACAACACATACCCACATTGAAGTAAGCTGTGCGAGCATGAGCATGTCTCACATGTACACGTTCGTTGACTCACACACACACACACCAATACATTAACTCCAGCACCGTGCAATACGTGGGTCTGTCAAACGGACAAACTGCAGCCATCAACAGAGGATGAGGTGTTGGTTACTCATCGTATTTAAGTGAGAGCGTAAAGATGATAACTAGACGTGGGCTGGACATTATGTTATGGACTGAATCCCCTGACCACTATCAAAACACTCTGAAGACGGGAGTGGAATGGTTAGTTACGTGATGAAAAGCACTTTTTTTAAAGAACAGAGTAGACGGCAATACATGTCTTGCGGGCAAAGATATAATAATAACGTATAATACTACTGCTCTGCTGAGCATAGCAATCACAGGCTCACGTACAGCAGCGTGTGTACAGAGCGCAAGACGTGGACAAGTCCTTCCTAGTCTGTGAAATGCCAGGGTTCAACGGCATGTGCAACAGATTCTGGTTCACATATAATAATGTTACTACATAACTGGGGGGGCCTGATGATGTCAGCCAGGTCGACGTTTTTCCCTCACCGTAAGCGGCCCAGACATTCGAGACGTGAAACAAAACAAGAAATCTTGTCTTACTGAACAACTGGGGAACGTGAACCTCTCACGAACAGTTTATGTAATCAGTTTCTGCTCACAAGGGTCTGACAAAGACCCCTTGTGAGCTCTGTGTAATACCCCTACGCTACCGCTCACAGGATGAGCATGACAGGCACTACATATATCTGCCGGTGATATCATTACAGATCAAATCAGTCTCACGACTCGGGTACAACACCTTCGACAAACGTGACCAAACTGACCTGCACCTACGGGGTGGTCATGCCGAGGTCGGGCCACGTTGAGCAGACTGTCAACTGGGCTGGCAGCGGCCACAAGTGCGGCAACTGCGGTGGGGAGGGTCAGATGGCCACTATCCCACTCCCTGTGACCTGCCACTCACGGCTACCCCTCGCTGGTCGGTTCATTGTTCCTGCTCGCCCTGTCAGCCGCGACTTACACAAGCTCTCCGCCTACCGCCTTGCTAACCCTGTTCTACAAAAAGGATCGTAACGTGTGACAAGTCTTCACGATCAACAAGTAACAAGACAAGCGTCACAAATGCATTTAAGTAAGCGTGGAATACCAGCAAACTGCGTCACTCAGCAGCCTACTACGAGAGAGAGAGAGAGAGAGAGAGACCCCCCCCCCCCGACATCAACTACCACTTGAGGTCCTTCCCCGGCCCACTCAAACGCTGACTCCTCCATTCAAAAACCCAACAGTAAACACACCAGGTTCATCTGTCTGTGGCAAGGCAGCCCGTCGCTCACACATGATTTGCCGGCCAAGTGAGGCCGTCAGGGAGGACGGTGGAACCCGCCGCCCTACACACGTCTGCTGGTGCCGTCCGTCCGCCTCCGCTCCTGGGCTCGTCCCACACCATCCACTCCGGCTAGAGTGGCAAACAACCACGATGACACCCCTCCAGCTGATCGGAGTTACTTGAGCCCCTCGACGGAGCCTCAGTACCCCACCAGGAACAGTCTTGCCCCCTAACTTGGCTCCATTTTGGCGTGAAAGTGTCGTAGTGGTGGTGTTTGTGCCCTTCTGGCCGGCAGTAAAGTGGTGGTGGTGGCCGGGTAAGTGGTAGTGGTGCAGGGTAAAGGCCGGCCTGCCGCCACACTTGTTATGGCTGCTCTCTCTCCGCTGGTGTTGATGCCTGGGCTATTTGTTGCTGTCCGGCCGACTCCTGTTATTATTTGTCCCGCCCTCAGATGGCCTCGCTCTCGCCGCTCTTCCACACTTGCCAGCTGAAATATGCCTTTTATTGTTGCTGCAGGTGACGTATTGGTTGTTGCCGGAGGGGTCGCCACCGCTGGGGTCATGGCGGACATCAGCTGCTGCCCAGCAAACACTTCCTGGCTGGCACCCACCAGGTAGGGCGAGGCAGTGATTCCAAAGTATCTGGGAGGAAGGAGGGAAGGTCAATCAAGATTTCATCCACAGATGGAGCAAAGCATAGTGAGCGGGAGTGATACACATCCCTTGGTGGTTCCATGCCGTCTTCCCAGCCGGCAAAAGGCTCACCCTCCCACACTTCTCCACCCCACCGACCTCTACTCCCACCCCAACATGGGCATCTCCAACACGCGTTGGCTTCAAATGAGAGCAGCAGCAGCAGCACCTGCAGCTAATGATGACAGCCAGGCAACATTATCAGTCAAAAGAGACAGGAAAAAAAACCGAGGTTCTAAGAGGCTGTCAACAGTTTACAAACTCAGCCGTGATGTGGGACGCTCCTCCACCAAATACCAGCAACAAAATCCTCATCCCTGGCCAGCGTGAAGTTGGGCGGGCGGGGGCAGTCTATTGCGGCAGATTAATCAGATTAATCCCCGTAACATGGCCTACTTAGTCAAGAGAAGAAGCGAGCTATCAATAAGCCCCGGGCCGGGGGCACAAGGACACCCAACCGTGGAGACGCTTACAGACACAGTACGTGGAGGGGACGGACTGAGATGCGAAGGCAAGGGCGCTTGCAGTCCTACACAAGCAGCATCACGGTATAAGGACGGACAACCAAGCACGTGCAGTACTAGTACAACCACGCCAACAACAACAACTACGACGATCGTCATCACCAACACCATGACTACCACTACTACAGCTGAGGAGGAGGGAGAGAGGGAGACACGAGCTATGGAGGAGAGACTGTGGCAAACTGGGGTATATGTATGGAGGAGAGACTGTGGCAAACTGGGGTATATGTATGGAGGAGAGACTGTGGCAAACTGGGGTATATGTAGGATCAACACTGGACGAGAGGGTGGTGGTAACAAGATGGGGGTAGCGGCAGTGGGGAAGGGATGAGACTGGTTGCAGGAGACAGCCTAACAGACTGCGGATGAGGAGAAAACCGCTGGAGTTAATGGCGCAGAGGGGCGGCGCCACAGCAGCAGGAGGCAGAGGATCCTCGCTCGACACTCGGCCGGCTGAATGGCTGTGTGGTACTCACAGACAACAGAGACCCCTCGCTCGACACCAGCCACTACCCACTAACTTGGATTCTCGCACTAACCAGTCAAAGTAAGCTTTGTGTGTGCCCGTCAGCACATACTATTTACATGAGGTCGACTGCTAGAGCTCGTCTCTATCCCCACAGCCCGGTCTATGACCAAGTTTCCTTCACAAACCCATACGATCAATTGAGCTGTTGCTGCTGGAGCCCCGGCAAAAACTGTGGCAATGCAGCTCACATTATTAGCAAGAGTGAGGTACGGCAGCGTAGATTCCTCAATGATCCCAAGGCTACACACGAAAAAAAAAAAAAAATCATACAACGTCATACATGTGTGTTTCCGTCGGTGGAGTGTTAAGCCAGCTCTGGTAACAGTGTTAACTGCATATACCAACGACACCGCATCATCTACCCTCAACATCTCAGGAATCCCTGCAACGCGATACAAAATCTCCGGTAATAAGAGAGCAGGAATACTGACCGGTCTCAAAGAGGAAGAAAAGTCAGAAACGGACAAGTTGAGGAAATATCAGCCATTCACATAAGCGCTACCGGTGAGGAGGAGGCTTCCTTAAACGCCTTCATTTCCCCACATTATTCACATCCAATCCTACCATTCTCTACGTCAGGCTTGTGTCACGTTGAGGAGGCGAACCTGTCCCGCCCGCGGCAGAGAGCACGGCCCCCTCCTCCTCCTCCTCCTCCCACCGGACATGAGTCCAGTATCTCATCGCCCATGGGAATCATGAGGGGCTGGCGCGAGGCGGAGCATGAGCGACGGCGGCAGGCCGTGTGTCACAAGAACACGGCCGACCATAAGCACTGCAGGATGCACACTACATAAACATGCAAATAAGCGCGCCACCAACTCGCATCAGCGAGCTGCCAGCATCACAAGCCACTCCCGGCCCCGTATGGCGACGCTAAACGCCCACAAAACACTGTCCCTCACACCCACTGACGCCTCGTATATTCCCCGTAAGATCCACCCAGTGTCACAGAGGCACTAACAAAATCACAGTCACTTCTGCTACGGCTGTTGAACAGGAATCGGGATCTTCAGGCGCGGGCCTCGTACCTAACAGTCCCCCCTCCTACTAAAATCTATAAACATTTCATGTAACTCATAACCACGACGTTTCGTAACTCATAACCATGAGATGTTTATTCCCGATACAACACCAGGAGGGAACACTAACGACGGGAGGCAACAATACCTTTACGGTCACTGACAGTGTGATGAGCAGCTGCCTCGCTACCATATGATTGTCTCAAGCCTCGGCCCATCACACTGTCACTCAGGGTTAATGGTATACTCTCTCCCTCTCCCTCTGCTTCGCCTCCTCCTCCGACACCGCAAACCTTCAGTTAACCCAGAACACAAACGATCCCAGAACTCGTTAAGTCGCCTGACTGGCACTTACAACAATATATGATAAGCACCTCAAGCACCCAGTAACTCCCGCTAGGAGGCACTTGACATGCAGAGTGACAATCCCCATTAAATCTCAAAATGTCGCCATTAGACAGTGTTAAACCGTGGGCCGGGCCGTATCCGAGCTGCGTCTCCCTGGGGCGACCCCGGTTAACCACCACTAAAACCACACTAAATCCACTACTACACGCAATTAGCCCCATGCAACCCCCTCACACATTACTATTTCAACCCCGGAGGCCCCTCAGGTGCACTACTTCACCAACAGCAACCCTCACATGAGAGATGCTTTGTCTCCCACTCCCTCGTATACGACAACTACAGCCCTGGAAACCTCAGACCTTAACCAGAGGGGTAGATCCCCATCCTCTCCTCTCCAAAGGCTCTCGGGGACATCCTCAAGAGCATGAAGAGATAGGCAAGCGAGTGAGCAAGAGAGTCGGAGGGAGGCTGTGGCTTTTGCTTCCTGGCGCCTCACACTCACACAACAAAAGGCTACATACACCTACATGACATTGGTAGTTCCGTCGTAGTCGGCAGCACCGAGGCACCAGCCTGGGGATGGAGCCACGAGAGGAGGTGGTAGGAGAAGGCAGGAGGAGGAGGAGGAGGAGGCATGAGTGAGAGAGGAGGAGTGCAGGGCCCGGGTTAGGGTGGGCACTGACGGCCCAGCACATAAGAATTTAGAATGAGATCAGAACGGGGAAAGACGAGGGCAACGTCAACAGAAGATATGAGAATGGCGAAGAACGGGAGGCGATGAAAGAGAATGGATGGCAACTACGGAAAAGCCAAATGGGAAGCTCCGAGATATGCAAATGTTGGGAAAGCACAGCACAATATGGAGGTGGTGACCAATGGCTACAGTGCTGGTGAACGGGGTGCTGTTGGTTATGGTGGTGGGTGGGTGGGTGGTTATGCTTGTTGCACCAGCGGGAGTGGTATGGTGGAGGAAGGAGGGTATGGCAGTGTCCCTGCTGGAGGTGGTGGTGCTAATCGAGTATATGGTAGCGTCCATGGCGGAGGAAGGCGGGCTTGGCAGCGTCCTTGGCGGGGCCGCTAAATGGCATGGCGGAGACCAGGTACGGTGTCCCTGGTGGCGTAGGTGCAGGCCAGCGGTTATTTCCATGGTGGCAATTACCTCCATTACTCACAGCCACCATTACTCACCTCTTAATCCCGCCATTAATCAAACAAGTGCACCCCGTCCCGCCCGCACACACACACACACACACAAACACACACACATACGACCTTTCCGCCCCAGCCCGGCCCCCGCCACTGGCTCTATCTATCCACTCACTCATCTACATACGCTCAGAACGGTTACCGAGAGCCATCAGCGGGTAGGTAGCAGCACAGTGCCACTTTATGTGAGTACCCAGGCCCGGGAGGGCGGCCGACTGCAACAGGTCAGGAGGCCTCGAGGGCGTGGCGAGCGGACTCAACATCTTACTCGGGCAAGTAATGACCAGTCTCTACAGCAATCCCCCTCACCCCTGGTCCCCGGCCTACCAGCCTCGCCTCCCTCTCCCACTCTTCCCCAATTGAATCTTCTTCCTCCCACCCTCCCTCCTCTCTCGTCCCCCTGGCGGCAGCAGCCTGGGACCCTTCCCTCCCTCCCTCTTCCACCATCATAACGAACCAGCCTCCAACTCGGCACACGGCATATGGCTCTGGTGCAGTTCAACCCTTCAAATGCTCAGGTCAAAGGACAGGTCAACACCCCCAAGAGTTGTACCATCTTCCTCAATGGGTTCCTCAACCAACGCATTAAGGCCACTTCTAAACACTCCTCTCTCCCCTCCCCTCCTCTCTCTCTCTCTCCCTCTCACAAGGACGCAGTCAATCAATCAATCAATCAATCGCTGCACCACTGTCAGGAGCATAAAAGGCCACGTGAAAGTAGCCGAGTTTCTGAGACCAGAATGAAGGCCGAATGCGCTTAATTCACAGATGGCAAGACATGGTTGGTAAGGCGTAGGGGAAGGGCAGCGATTAATACTGTGGTCACCAATCGACTGATCCACACCTCCTAATAAACAGCACATGCAGAGAAATTATTCCTATAATCACCTATTCCCCAACAGAGACACACAGAAATGATAACAGGAGAAATACATCACAGATCAATCAAAAACATCATCTTGGTAACGTAGTTTTATGAAATACAGAAGACGAATCATGAGACAAAACCACGACTATGAAATGAATACATAGGCCCCCCTCAGCCCATCTCCGTAATCTAACTCATTTCATCATACTACAACACTGACACATCCTGTACCGTGCTTGTATTCAAGAACAGGAAGCCCTCAACTCGCCCTCAGTATCTCAGTATGTGCCACACTACTGTCCATGACTGAGGCATTTGGTACTGTGCTCAAGTATTGAACACCGGTAATGTCTTGTCCACGCCAAAGCATGTGGCCCAGTAAACGGGTAGATGGGGCACTAACCTTGCCCGGAGTCCCATCCACACACAGACACACACACACACTACACCCAGGCCGGCCACCCACGTCCTCGCGTCCTGCCTTGATGAGCCACCATGAGCGGCTTTTACACATGTGGGCCTCCGATGCCAACCCACAACCACGCCACCAGCCCTTGCCACTACAGTGACATCCTCATCACCACACACCAAAGCCATAGCTCATGTATGAAAGGTCACAGACGCATTACCAGAGGAAGTTGTGTGTGTGTGTGTGTGTGTGTGTGTGTGTGTGTAGATAGATAGATATATAGATATATAGACAGACAGATAGACAGGCAGGTAGATAGATACGAGGGAAGAATGTGACAAAGAGTAGAGGTGAGAGGGGTATGCGGGGGTGTGGCACAGCGTGACAACACCCAGGGAGGCGCTGTGTCACACCCCGGCACCAGCTGCCACCCATGACAACTATAAGCAGGTGCTTATACTGGCAAGTGCACTCTGTGCCACCCAAAAGCCAAGTCCACAGCCACCCCCCTCCCAATCCTCCACGCCCGCCCAGCGCCTTGTCTCTGTCACATCACTTTGTCCATGACCAAACAAACGAGACAAAAGCAGTGACTGTCAAGATAGTTGGCTGACATGACAGGGCGTGCAGCGGGGAGGTGTCACCGCGCACAAAGACCTCCTGACAAGCGGCGTGACAGAATAAGAGCCATAACTGGGGTCCTGGCACGCTCATGATGTCATCACCCATCACCGTGCCACATGGCTGGGCCGTCATCATCCACGTACCAACCACAGTTACACGGAAGCAATCTCGTCCTTCATCCATCTGGCATAATCACGGCAGCACTACGCTTCCTGAACGCTGGCGCGTCGCGAGGCAAGAAACACTTACTTCCTGCGGAATACATCACGTCAATGTATTTCTAATTCCAACGCCGTGGAGATTAATGTGACGCGCAGGGGGGGTGAGGAAGGATGTTGGGTGACGGTGACGTCAGTTGTGGTGGCGGCGGTGCCAAAATGGGTTGTAGCCGAGGGCGGGATGCGACGCTCCGGCCAAAAAGGAGCGGCGGGACCCCACAGTACGCGGGTTTAACATACTGCCGACGTGCCTCCAACTTGTCAGTGACGGAGGATGCGTGACGCAGGCGTAGCGCAGGCCCTCACACCAGTGCCGGCGGCCCACCCGCTCGTCCACCTCCCCACCCGGGGGGTGGAAAAAGTCCTTACTTTTGTCACCACAAACCAGGCTGGCAACTGGTGGCTGACACCGCCGTCAGCAACACTGCCGCCAAATCAGACAGCCGAGGAGTGTCAGCATCTGCCCCCCATGACACTATCAGCAGCAGCATCAGCAAGCCTTCCTCACTTCATTACTGAGGGAGACAAAAGTTTAAGTCTGGCCCAAGACGCAGGCGACGGGAACGCCAGCTATGGCACTACCGTGTTGCGTACCACATTCCTCGACCACATGCCTCACGCCACCACCACCATGTCCAGATGCCACACCCACGGAGGTTCTTACCCCTCACAGCGAGAGGGAACTTCTTACTTATCACACACATTACTTAACACTTTTTTTTTTTCACCCAACGAAAGCAGGAAGTGAAAAAGGTTTGTACTGATGGCACAGATGCTGCTGCTGCCTCCTCCTGCCCACCTGATGAGGCATCACAGAGCTCAAAGGAACACTGCCTCACATGATGGCGAGGGTGGTGATGCGTGCTGGCCCTCCCTCGGCTTCAGCTGCTCCCGTATGGGGGTCCCCGCATGGGGTGCCATCCTCCGCTCTCCCCTTCCCCATTGTCGCCCGCATACAATGCCTCACGGCAGGAAAACAAGAAGTGGTCCAGCGCAGCGTCCACATGCCACCACAGCTGCAACCAAGCCCACCAACAACCAAACTCACGGACTAATAATGCCGAGAAGACGAGGCATACTGTTACGAATAATAATAATCAAAACCACCAGCCTAAACTATCAATAAACTTATCCGAAGGATAACCGAACGTTAAGGTAAGGAGCGCTTACGATACGGCGTCTGGATGGATCGGTTTCTGTGTTCCTGTGGGGATGGCCGGCCTCGGCCCTCACAATCAACAGTCGTACGAGACTGATATCACCGCCAGCACCTCCCTCCCTCTCTCTCCACCCGCTCTAGGGCCACGCAGGGGCCGTGGCAGCCTTCATTACACCGAGATGCTTCCCTCAACCATAAAAAAACAAACTTAAATGTCTTCAGAAAACTATCAACCTCGCCTAATCCCGGCCATTATGAGCGAGTTCAAAGAGCATTAGGTGCGGCCACCAACGTATACTTTAAATGTTTGTTTTGGTAAAAGTATGAGTTGTGAGGGAACAATAGGAGCAGCCTCGGCTGTGTTTACCAGGCGTCTCGTCTGGCTGCCGCCTCATCTCCGCCTCCCACACCGCCACTTGCTCCGCCCCTCATCGCTCATCATCGTCAAATTTAATCCCAAATCCCAGACTGTTTACATCTCACAAAACTCTCGTCGCTCTCATCACCACTAATGTACGAGGGAGACTCTACCTCCCACCCACCTCCCTTCCTAGACCCATAGCCCTCTCTCCCTCCACCACCTCCACCACACATTCCCCTCCCTCAGACTCACAGCCTAACCTTCACACACTTTAGCTGTTTCGCCACCAGCGATCTGCCTACACCATTCGTCACCCTGCTGTGTCACCTCCTGAAGTACGGAAGATCTAGTAGTGCACTTGCCGTGCACGCCTTGACCCGGCCAGATATATACAGCGGCAGATGCAGCCAGGCATAGAGGAACAAAGCAATGAGCACAAGGGGCAGCGGGATGTCCGTCCGTCCGTCTGTCCGCCTGCCTGCCTCAACCGCGCCAGCCTTGCCCGCACAACTTAACTCCTCCACCTTATCACTCACCAGCACCTCCACTTTTTCCACTACAGTCGCCCACTAAAAACGTGTCTCATTCTACCAACAATTCAATAAAAAAGAAAAAGAATCACGAGGCGTTCTGGAGTGATGTGAGCAACTTGATAAGCGGGCGTGGGAGCCGGGACGTAAAAACGTTGTAGGTGGCGTCAACCCCGCCGTCAGCCATACCCTCCCTACGACGGATCTGGGGACCACAAGCGGGCCCAGCCCTGATCCTCGCGCCCCCCGACTTACAACCGCTTTCTACACCACGAACTAACTCCATCTACTTCATACCACCCTCGCCTCACGAATGACTAACCCCATCTACCTCATACCATCCTCACCTCACGAATAGTAACTATCTAATTCATACCATTCTCATCTCACGAATTACTCACCACATCTACTTTACAAATCACCTTTCAAACTGGACAGAACACTTTATATAACAAACCCAATAAAAAAATACTAATTTTCGGTATAATATACTTAAAAGAATTTACTTATCTACTTACAAGCACAACGAGCGTTTCACAATAAATGTAAGTGAAGAATTCTCTTCATCTTTTACTTAGGACATAACAGTAAAATGGCTACGAATCAAACTAAAAATAAAAACTGAGAAGACATATAAGTTAAATGGTTACGAAACAGGCTTAAAAATAAAAACAGAGTTGGAAGGACTTGTGTTGCAATGCACAGTGTATGGGCAACACGCGGCTGACTGAGGGGGAGCTTTCAGTGGTATGTTTCAGCATGTTTTTCCTGGGGATTTGGAAGGAATGAAGCAGTCTCAAAAGTCCGAAACTGCGCGTATACTGATACAGCACTAGACTTGCACACTGATCGTCTGTGAATCTAAGGGCACACGGTGAACTTTGCCAGGGAGTCCCCGACTTTCTAGACAGCCTGAGGGAGCGGTGGGCGAGGGGGTCGTGTTGTGCCAGTCGGCCAACATGAGAGCCATTCATCTGTAAGTGATCCGTGGGCTCGCTCGCCCTCCCTCCCTCCCTCGTCACCGCTCTCGCTCTCCTGCTTCACGCTCCACAACCCTCCTACTCTCACGCCTCAACCCTGGATAAAAACATTCCAAACATTTACACAGTACAAGCCAAGGGTTGTAATGACTCTAATGAAAAACGTATGTCAAACACACGCACTATATATATATATATATATATATATATATATATATATATATATATATATATATATAGATATGGTACGA
>JAYMFT010192485.1:0-11829 GCA_038088735.1 Panulirus argus
GGGGGGGGGGGGGGGGGGAGAGGAGAGGATCTTTCTTTCCTACCAGTCAAGATTTGCCAGACGCCACCTTCAGTGCAAGTGCTCCTCGCCCTGCCACTCCTCAGTATCTCCACCGGTCGTCAGCCCTGAGAGTAACAGTGGTCGCATCTGCCACTTTTTTTTTTCTCTCTCTCACACGTTCAATGATGCGACGCGCAAGTTCCCTGAGCAGCAGCGGTGTTCCTAAGCCCACTAACTCCCTCGGAGTATTCAGCGCTGTGACGGCGAATCAGTGGGCGAAGAGGTTAGTTAGAGTGGAAGGCACATACTACACAGGTTGTTTGGGACGTCTTCAAAGCGCTTGAGGCTTTTGCAACTAACTACAGCTCGAGCTGAAATGTAAGGAGTGGTGGTGGTGGTGGTTGTGGTGGTGGTGGCGTGTGTGTGGTAGTGAAGGAAGGGATGGGAGTCTTGGGGTGCCGTATGATGGGCGCTGATGGGGCACGAATTTTATGTTATGTTGCTTGTGATTCAGGCAGGCGTCATGATGACTGTGACTGGAAACTGTAATGCGGTTCTGACAGCCGACGGTTTGCTGGACAGACTGGCATCTCAGTCAGAGATATATAACTAGCTGTCAGATATATCTGTCTATCTATCTATCTACCTATCTATCTATCTACCTATCTGTGTAGTCAATGCTAAATGCTGGACTGACTGGGGTCTAAGTCAAAAATATGCATTCATTCATCTATGAATCAGTTCAACTATCTAGGCATCCATCCATCCATCTATCTATCCATACCTTTTTTCTGGATATGCTTTTATCAAAACCTTGTTATAAATCAACTTATCGATAACAGGAATATCCATCTTGCTCTGTTACGCAAGAGTGTGTGGGGAAAGAGACAGAGAGCAGCTCTTTCCACTGGCTGTTTCTACAGCCATCTGGGACGCGTGGTTCTGCAAGGCTGGGTGCAGTAGGAAGCGGTTCAGAGAGGACGGCACAAGAAACAAGGGATATTTTCCCCCCGGCAGGAAGTTGTGCGAGGCCCGCGCCCTTCCGCTCCCTGTCAAAGTAGCAGCGCTTAACACTTAAGTGCCGATAATTACGGAGGACGAGACGAGGGTTCTTTCTGAGTAAAGGAAGTGCACCTCAGTACTGCCTGTCCCTCACAGCTGGGACTTTAGTTCTGAGGCAAAATGTAAAAAGGTCTGCCGGTGGTACCAGCTCAACTGTGCATTGTTTCTATACGCAGCCTTGGTATGATAATCAACAAACCGTAGATCAGTTTGTCTGTCTCAGAAATCGTCACTATTGAAGACAAATATTTCAAAATTCAACAACAGTTCATTCAGAAAAACGCACCGAATTTTAAATTTGAATTTATGAAGATACATAACTGGATTTACTTTAAAGTCTGGTTACTCTTTAGACACAGAAAAAAAAACTCTAAATTACTAAATCACTTTATGCTTCAGATGAACCAGGACTACTTGAAAATAAATAGTCAGGTAGTTCCACTTAGAGATGGCAAGAAAAGCTTAACAATTCCAAAGCTTAGCGGAGTAAGACAAGAAACAAACATCACAACAGCCCAACCTTGAGCTGTCAGCGGCCACACAGTAATCATGTGACGCTTTAGCTTGCCGAGTATTGCGCGGTCTAGCTAATGGCGGGGGCGGACAAGCGGCAAGAAACATGACAATCATATAAATCAGCGAACACTATTCTCGAAATTTACGAAAGATAAAACGCAGTAAAGTCAGAGAAGTAATCTACCGCGTAATACAAAGCTGCGAAAAAAGAAGCCAATTTCTACTCGAGTCCCATTCCACAAAGCATTTAACCACCTACAATTCCCATCTTGTGTTCATTCCGTTTTAATTTAACTGTGAGCTAATTTCAGTAAAGCATCTTCAAAGAAGACAACGTCTGATTTTGTATCATCGGACAATACTTTATTAATATCCTGATCTCTTTATTTCTCCTGTTTAATACTAAGGCAACAAGTGTTTTTAAATAAGCAATTATGGTGGAAAGGAAATTTATAAGCGCGATAAAAATAAACAAATACAGTACTGTTCCGCTCTCCCAAGAACCTCCCAAGAAACCCTTCCAAAGTCTGCAGCTCGAGCAACCAGTCCCTCCAATTAACATTAATGCTCCATCCAGCTTGATCTGGACCTTTATGTCTTTGCCTTTACGAAACCGCTGTGTTTCCAGTAACACTTATTTTACTTGTAAAAGCTTACACTAAGATTTAAAACCTTAAGAGCATATACTAAAATACAAGAGTCTACCCATTACACTTGCTTGTTTTCTATGAGTAAGGAATATTAGAAAACGAGTTTGTTTAACGGAAACTACTTCATTTTCTATATCTTCCTTTAAGTACATCCCACATCAACATACATATCAGTCACTTTACTGATAATTCTAAATACTATTAGTATCTACATTACTTGTGATTGCCTCTGAGGGATATATACTGGTAAAGTCTTAAGCTCTGAAAACTATACTCGCTTCCACGTCCATCAACAAACACCTACTTTTTATGTAAGCATACGATGGCTAAAGAAAACAACTTGCCTACTTGGGGATATTTGACAGGAGATAGAGCAAATGGAGATTCGCCTGACTGAATTTTGCTCAACATAGTGGAAGTATTCCAAGTCACTTCTCTTTAGGCAACTATGAACGTAAATGGCTAAACCATGATCTGCATCTTTGGATATGACTAATATAGTTCGTCTCCTGTACAATAACAACGGATGGCCTGTATTGTGCGAAGGGCACTGGTGGTCAACCACGCTTATTCCTATGACCTCTGCAGTTCCACTGGTTTGAGGGGTAAAGGAGCGGCCTGTGTGCTGAGCCCGAGCTGTCTTAAGGACAGGAGGTCTTCCGGGGAATTCCTGTTAAGAGGGATGGTAGCCGGAACTTGGTAGGAGTGGATCTGAGTCATCCTCGGGTGGTCCTTCACTTGGGAAGCCGTCCTGACCTTTAACAGAAGGTCACCACTTGCCAGCTTCCTAACATTCTCGACCCCCCTCCCCCCTACACACACACACACACACACACACACACAGAGCATCCGTACGTATCATGAAGGGGTTGAGGGAGCGGATCCTGCTGCGTGCAGGGTCGCAAATCGGGCGCTGGCAGGTCTAATACTGAGGTGAGGTCGGTGATCTCCATCTACCCCCTCAGAGCACGATGGCTGAGGCCGGGCCGGGCCACGGTAACGGGGTGAGGCTACGCTCCCAAAGGGGTAAAAAAGAAAAAAAAAAAAACCTTGCCTCACACGAAAACTATGTACACCCACACAAAATAGGTATAGCCATAAAAAAAGGGCAACTAGTGGAAGAGTAAGGATTCCAAAGTGGGGCCGGCAGGCGGAGGAGTTCTCGCGCGGTCACCTCTCGAATGGGGATACAATCCTGAAAAAGACAACGTCTTTTACTGAAGTAGTAACCAGGAGCCTACGGCACAGCGATACTTCCCTCACTACCTTGGGTTACTCACGGGGAGGATGACTTCACGGGGTGAGACAGAGGCAGGGTGGGGGGGGGGGGAGAAGCGCTATAAGCTAAGTTACTGTAACATACACACACACACACACATATACAGGCGTGTTGGAGGCACTGATGACTTACTGTAGATGCAGCGTCCTCTCTTCCTACGTAACCAGGAACTCTGCTTACCTCTGGGTGATGATGGTCGCCTCTCAGCACGAACTCCGACTCGAGGGAAGCAGGCTGGCATGGTGGACGGGGCCCTGGAAATGAACGGTGCAAAATGATGTGAGCGTTTCAGAATGTCTTTCTGGAGTACAGAAGTAATCAACATCACAACAGCTGATCCATGGATCAATACCCACTCACCCCCCCTCTCTCTCTCTCTCTCTCTCTCTCTCTTACACACACACACACACACACACACACACACACATACACACATATATGCATACACACAACGTGATGAATCTGTAAAGGCTGAGTATACAAGAAATTTGTAAATAGAATGACCGAGAGAATCCAAGAAATGAGGCCCTCTCTCGTTTCTCTACTGGAATGTCTACCCAGATAAACTATATCCACGGAGGGCCAAATAATCAGGTTTCGACATCAGTGGTAGAGCCGCTGAGACTGTCTTTTTACCATATAAAGACCGTAACTGAATTAAAATCCTCCTCGATGACACAGTTTCCTACGACCCCGACCCTGGATTAGGGTGACATGTGCGTGACGACCTGGTTCTGTCCGACACTGTGACACCCTCGGGGACGTCTTATGCCAGACCACAACACACTTATAAGGCTGCGCCCGTCAGGCTTCCCAACGACTGACTACGATTTACATACATTTAAGGAGGTGATCACGAACGAAGCGAGAAGCTCCTTTATGGCGGAGGCTGGTTGCCAAACCTTTCTCATTCCGAAGAAGATGCTGAGTAAGTTACTAAATATATTTCAGTGATGCGAGTGGACGTACGAACGGGTCAGCTGAACAATGATATTCATACGTTGTTATGTCTACGGGAATGCATACTGAGCATCCTCTTGGGCAGCAAGAGAGAGCCAATGGTAATGAAAGGTATACATATACAATAAAAAAGTAAAATAATATTTGTTTGCGATGTGAATAAAATTCGTTTCTTCTAAGATTCCTAACATGTGAAATGAACGGCATCTGTAGTCCTCTGGCGGAGGGCAAAAACTATCATCCGGACACAACAAAAATGTTAAATAAAGGACAGAGTAAATATCATCTACGTGGAAGACAAAACCAACATCCCTCCTCAGCCCTCTCTCTCTCTCTCTCTCTCTCTCTCTCTCTCTCTTTCCCCCTCTCCCCTGCCTGCAGAGTCACATTTGTATCCCGTTCGTAGAAAAGACATCAAATCACTCACAGTCACTTGTCAATCACGACCTCCACTCGAGCCTAGCTGCAGGCAACTCAGCTACGGTCTGCGACTGTTACCGTTGACTGTGGTCTTCGCAGCCAACATAGAATCGAGGTCAATGACTGTTACCGTTGACTAAGGTCTTTATAGTCAACTTATCATCGAGGTCAGCGAAAAATGTACCATATTTGAATTGCTGCCTTTCTATTATAATCTTTATTACTCCGTTGTTTTATATTACGAACTATGTATCTGGAGGCATTCTACCAAAGATTAATTCAATTTCACACCTAACTGCAGATTATGGTTATGAGAGTAACTTCCGAATCCTGACCTAACACGTTTTCCGAAAACGCAAAAGTGCGAAAACTAGTTTTATCACTTAACAACACCAGAGCTACTACCAGACATGTTTCGACAACTGAAAGCTGTTATCGTGACGTTAAGGCCGGTGAAAACGGTCGTTTTGCCTGTTATGACCTTCTTAAGTTGGTCACGCCTGTTACAATAATTCAATCTTTTTGTCGTCTATATTACGGCCTTTTAAAAATGTCGTGCCTGCTCAGGCCTTTTAAATAAATCGTAATGCGTCTTATGGCCTTTTTAAAGCAATCATCTTACCTGCCATGGCCCTCTCAAGCTTCTACACTGCCTTTTAAAGGCATTTAAAAACTGGTATCGTACCACCTATGGCTTTTTTCCACCAGTTATCTCGCCCGCTATGGCTTTTCTAAGATGATATCGTGCCAACTGTGTCCTCACAAAGCTCTTACAGTGCTTATTACCGCCTCCTCGAAAAGTCGCCTTGCATTTAAGGAATCTTAAGTGTCAGAACTGTGTCTATTATGGCCTTTCCTACTTAGTAAAACGGGAACATAATCGCAAAAGTACCCCCACCACACACCACTCCAACAGCCGTTAAACTCCGTTTTCTATAGGAATCAGACCCACTGACCCAGGGGCGCAGGCGGGACGCACGCTAATGCTTGCCACGCTAGCCAGTGTGACGACCGCGTCAGTTACCAGACCTCACGCGACGCCAGCCAGATGAGAGTCATCAAAGGGGAGGAGAGCACTCAACCTTTTGTGCACGAAGGTACGACCATTGAGCATGAAGATGCGACCCTCGAGTATGATGGCCTTGCTTCTGAAATAAACCTTATAAATGGGTAAGGCCAAAGGCTCAAGCCACCATATCCAAAAGTGCGTACCGTTATGCTCAAGGGCTGTACCGTCGTGCTCACGGTACTTAATAATATTTCTGGGACCATGCACCAAAAAGCTTTTAACCAAAGTAACCATCGTGAATGGATATCGAAACTAATATTTACCATCGCATTCTAAGGCTAGACAAGACCACCTCCCCAGCTGATCCACTCTGCCTCGCCCTTACCTTCTAAACAGTCTGTAATGACTTTCTGTGAACGTACAAATGCATTAACGGTTTCTTAACTGGGAAACGTTTAGCTCATTTTTACCTCCAACTGAATCTCTAATTAGTTGTTAACTATCTTTACTTAGTAATTAGTGCAACGACTAAATCCTGATAACAATATTTGATCTACGACTTTCGAATAACAGCCATCTAATGATACACTAAATGACAATAAACATGAGTATAATTAAGCCCTAGTGTTAATTATCTTTGGCAACCTTTCCTCCTCTTCCTCCTCTCTCTCTCTCTCCAGGCAGTAGGTGGAAGGCAGCCAGCGACCAAGGAGGTAATTCTGCCTGGGTATCGGGATGATTAATGACGGCGCCACGGTGGCTGTCAAGTTTCCTATCTTACCCAAGTTGCTCTCTTTGCTACTGCTTGTGGGCTGCTGTCATTCAGGCCACACACACACACACTCCATCTTACGAAAGAAAATCAAACATGTAATTCATATGAATCATCGCTCCTTACTCTGAATCTTCCTGAGTTTAGTGGTCGATAAACTGGGTACCTAACTTTGGCTAAGGATTATGTATGTTGGGCTTGGCGGTGGACAGTAGGCTCTGGCTTAATTACATTATATATGATAACCAGAGGGCGGAAGTGTGCAAATATGCCCGTTGTTCGTTTGTTCCTAGAGCCCTCTCGATAAAACGAGACAAGCAACTACACAGAAATCATATATATATATATATATATATATATATATATATATATATATATATATATATATATATATATATATGATTTTTAGTATCATAACGGTGGAATTTCCTATGGCAATTTTCACGAAGATGCAACAAAAAACATAACTCGTACGACAATTAACCTCAGTAAAAAGCTGGATCAGCGGGGGTGGCGAGGCGGGCTCTGGCGGGAGGGGCGGGCCTGGGGCGCGTGCATGTGTGTGTTGGGGGGGAGTGTGTGTGGCGGAGGAGCACCGCCGCCAGCCTTATTATCCACTTACCACAACTTAGCACGACTGTTACTGTGGCGGGCACGGTCGGGGGGTCGGGGCCTGACCTCGGAGTGTCGCGGGCACACAAGGCCCTCGCTCGACCAACCACGCCTGGCAGTCTCCCCTGTCCTTCAGCGGTCAACCCTGCTGGCAACCTCAGTCAACACCACAACACTAGAGTAGATCACTCAATCATTTACTTTTACTCAAGTACTTACAACTGTGAACTTTTCCTTAACTCCAAATCCTGACTACTTTTACTCCGGTACGTTGAACTTTGCCTACTTTTACTTTTACTCAAGTGCATTTCCGGAGAAAATGGAGGTCTGATTCGTTACTTTTTTTCTTTAACGAGTTTTCATTACCTGCCTCTGGGAAGATGGCGGCCATGTTGGTGTCAACATTCCAACTGCGTGAAGTTTCCTCTCACTTGTAACGAACCAAACGCCAGGGAAACATCAACGAAGTAAACACACGTACATATCTATCTTCTCGGAAAATGTGCTTCAGGAACAAATTTGTCAAAATTCAAAGTGCTTCAGTACTTCTTACGTACTTAAAAGGAGGAGAGTTGTAAGAGGGAGAAGAGAAAAGAGTAAAGTTTCACAGCTTCGCTCTCCGAGGGAAGGAGATGTCATGACGCGGTCAGTCCTGGTGTGGCTGGATCTAAACAAAGAATATGCAGGAGAGCGGCTGCCACACGCGTGCCACGGGTCCAAGCCCCGGCGGCAGGGACACATGCAAAACAGCTCACCGAGAGCAACGGCCAAAATAATAACTGTGGAACATTGGGGTGGGGGCAGCAGCATCTAAGGCAGAGGGAGAGAGAGAGAGAGAGAGAGAGAGAGAGAGAGAGAGAGAGAGAGAGAGAGAGAGATGGCTGGAGGTGATGCCTGAGGAATTAACGAGACAAGAGACGACCTCTTCTGGTTCCACTTCTACGACAAGTTGACTAAAAAGTTTTGAAGACGGAGAGAGAGAGACAGATGAGAGCGCAGCAGAAAATAATTACACAGCGGTAAGCAGAGTATCAGAGTCGAGGAAATAGAGAGAATACAGAACGAGGCAAGAGAAAATATACGATACGAGAAAGCAGTTACGATAATGAAGACATGGTCGTGCACAGAGCGAGAGATGAGGGGGTTACAGCACAGATCCGTGATAGGAGACCACGAGGCACGTGGAACAAGCGGAGAGATCCAGTGGGTTAGCTGCCTGACGCCTGGAGATACTTATGCGCGTGACGACGCCAAGGGAGTCGCTGCTGCTGATCTACGTGTGTCTGCCTGAGAGGCTCTGTTCAGCAGTGAAGGACTGAATGATAACGCAGTAAGTCACCTTACAACGAAAGATGAATGACACCGCGAAAGAATCTATCCACTCTGTTGCACTAAACGTTATTACGTTCAGGGCACGTATAGTGAATGGCGTATGACGGCTGGATATCTCTGATCTCTCCCAAACGGGGAGGGGGGGAGGAAGAGAGAGGCATTTGCATGACCACGTCGAAGCGGTAGCGTCCAGACGAGCTTTCCGGGCCAGTGATTTAATACACAATTTGCCGGAGTAACTCGGCGTAAAGGCTGTGAATAGTTCCTGCCCGAGGAGCCGCACGAAGAACCTCCTCAGCATCACATTAAGACCCGTGACAATCTCCTGGCGGTGTAGGTGGGGTGGTCGCTCCTTCACCCCGGGGTTGAAGCCCTCACGCCCGCTGAGGCGTGCCCGAGCGCGGTCCGCCTCACGTCCTCCAGCAGGAGACGCCAGGATCCTACACGTGATGGCAGAGGCGCTGATGTGATCCTGCAGGAAACATATTACCCAAGTTCTGCCGACACGCTCTCCCTTGCCTCCCTCACCGTATGACTCGCCCTTAACCTCCATCCCTCCCAGACCAGCTTGTCAACTCCCCATGTGGCCAGATTACAACATTTCCATGAGCCACAAAGCTACACAGCTTTACCCAACGACTTCTGTTATTAATTTTGATAATTTCCTAACACGAGTTGACAAGTCTCTTATTTACAGAAATAACTTATTCAGTTTAAGTCCGAAATGTCAAGAAAACACAAAGGCGAAATGTCAAGAAAACACAAAGGCAACTTGACAAACTGACTCACGTAAATAAACTAGTTAATCAAAAATTATAAATCAACGCACACACGGTCGTCTTAAAATATTTGCATAACAATAACAATCATTTCACGGCCGCGCAAACACATACACAACCCACATAGTTACACACAGTCACAGAAACAGACATCCACTCACACATTCATATAAGACTTCTGTATCAGTGGCGCTGCTCCTTGACATCCTTCTTAACGCCTTTACAGTGGCTATCATGTTTGCACTGACGTCAACATATGGCCACCATTGTGTCTTCCATGATTTAATCGAGACATCAACTTGCCCTCGCTGACATCAGTACACCTTCAATAAAAGCATCAAGCTTTCCCTTAAAGGACAATACACAAAACCACAATACTTATATCCAAATAAAACAAAACCACAATATCCTACCACCACATTTCTTACGATTCTTTTTTCTGGGGTAGGGGTTAAAATTCTAAGACAAAAAAAAAAGTACTGACATGAATTCCATCCTTCGCACAGTCTAGCCGAAGCCTTGAGAGCAGCCTTGCCCAGCCTTACCCAAACACGGTGAGCCCGGGGTCGGTCGGACCCCGGCCGACCCTTGGCCCTGCATTTGGTCAGGCGGTCAAGGGCCACGGCAGAAGTCTGGGTCAGGGTCCCGTACCTGGCAACGAGACGAAGGTCTTAAGACGTATAGAGTGACTGATACAAATCCTCATCGGTCACGACAGCAACGACGCTTCAAACCCAACCGTACGACCCCTTTTAAGCTTGACTGTAAAATCCCTGGGCGTGTTGGTTGGCACGACCTCTGACCTTACCGTCAAAGGGTCACAATCAAAAAGGCCAGGCCCACTCGCCCCGAGAGAGGCAGTAACGTCATTCTCCAGGATCGCACCGTCATGCTCATGCAGTTAAGTCTAGACGGCCAGTTGGTCAGCGATCAGTTATTATCTGGGTTACGGCAGAGGGGGTCACCTCCGCCGAGGTGTTAGTCATGGCTGGGCCGTATATGTACTTGGCTCCGGGTCAGTAACCTGACATCGCACGCAAATTGCTTTTTCTTTCCAAATTACGTGTACGTGAAGATCATGGGGTCATAAAGTATCACCACAACTACTGCTACAGATGGTTATGCTACTACTACAAGTACCGTAACTACTCTTTCCTACCGTCGTAAAAACTACTTGTTACATCTGCTCCTGCTGCCTGCTGCTGCATCCAGCCGTTACTGTTCCTGCTCCTCTCATTACAACCACAATCGCTGCTACCACCACTTCTACTGCTACTACCACAGCAACTACTAATATTATTACTACTACTACTACTACCATTAATTTCGACGAACGAACCCTCATGCTCGGAGTTAAAACATATTGGTTAATCATTACTTATATTATTTAGATTTCACGACATAAACAAAAGCAGTTAGTGCCATTTCAACTCTTCCACGAGAAAAAAATATATATATACTGTACGTAAATACTGATGTCCTATGAGCGACCGTCTTCACTGGAATTATCATCAAATCGATGCAAAGGACCTCTCCCTGTGGTTCTTCGCCATAGCCATTCTATCCTTTCCTCCCCCCAGCACACAACAGTATCCTGCAGGAACTAGTCTGTACTGGAATAACCAGCTGTCAGCCCACCGTGCGGCTGCGAAAGCCGTGTCGGACACGTTGACTTAAAACGTCGTACCATTGTGCTCAATGGTCGTGCCGTCGTTATCAAGGGTCGTAGTGTCGTGTTCAATGGTCGTACCGTCGTTTCAAGGTCGCAGTGTCGTGCTAAGTGGTCGTATCCTCGTTCTTAAGGGTCGTATCGTCGTGCTGCAACGATGAGAGTAGAAAGTATAAGGGCGCGTGCAGAGAGAGGGTCATAATAATGATGATATAGTAGGGGGCCTCCTTACCGGCACCCACCAGTGCCAGACGGCTGAGGGACACACCCCTGGGACACAGTGCCTTTCTCCCGCCTCTGGCTCGCCCACGCGATCGTCATACCAGACAATTGTCCTCCTTCCCTCAGCGACCACGACATTCTCCTCCCACAGCCACTTACATCACTTTCCCTATCTTCTCTTATCTCCTGTGACTCTCTTTCCATTATGTCACTCTCTTACACGACCGAAGTAACAGAACTTCTGTCTCACTAACAAGCCTTCAACGATAAAGTTAAGGATTTTAATATCCTCCACTATCTGGTTTTCTTTTATCTGCCTTCCCCTTGTACCCCCGTGCCACTTTCTCAAACAGGCATTCGGAAAGACATTACTTAAAAGGTGGACAAGTATGTTGTACTATTTTCTTTACCCCAAATATAATGGTACCTGTAAAACTTTATGGCAGATCCAAGGTTTGTTGATCAAAAGGTAAACGTTCCAGAGATTTCAAATCTGCTAGGAAGAGGGTTTAACACATGGGCGGAGTCTGATCCACATCCATATATA
>JAYMFT010192496.1:0-11828 GCA_038088735.1 Panulirus argus
GATCATTGGGTAATTGCACACACACACACACACACACACACACATATATATATATATATATATATATATATATATATATATATACACGCGCAATTGTACAGAAAATCTCTGAGGACTATCACGTGCAGCAGACTACCATAGGGAGTGGACGACCGCCTTACAGATGACGTTTGGAGACAGCTGACGTAGGCGGATCCGCTCGACGCAGGTGTTCTCTCTTACTTCTCCTTCTTCCTCACCAGTATACCAGCACTGCCACCATTAGATATATCACCAGGTACCTCCCACGGACGAGTATAACAGGTGTGGTTCAATAACCTGGACCAGAAATGGTCAGGAGAGGCTAATCCAAGTCTGCTGTTTGAGTGTGGTTGGTGCCAGTCGTAAACATCTGATAGCATGTTTACATTATCTTTTTTCCAGTTGCGACAAGGATTTTTTTCGTAAATTATTATCGTAATCTCGCACCTGTGTGTTTGAATGAGAGGTACATTAATATGATTTGTTGACCAGGCTTTATGTTCTTAGGTAAGGACATACGCCTAAGGTAATCATATGGTTAACAGTTTTCCCCAGGATTATCATTTTGTGAACGACCATTGATAGGAGACGATACGTACATGTCAGACTACTGATTTCACGCCAGTACTGATAGCCCTTTTACTAAATGACATGATTTTCACGAAATGCTTTACTCATATCCACAGTTGTGGTTGGGTCAGTCTTGTATTCTTGTTAAGGAGGCCTCTTCTTAGTACATTTTGCACTTTGTAATTTATTTTTCATTGATATACTCATCTTGTATTACATTTGTTTCGTAGAATGGTCACTTGGCCGTACTACTGTGTGTTAGTCATTTGATTTTGGAAGGATTGCAGTGAAAACAAGTTACGTGGCTTTATTTTCATGTTGGTTATATTTCAGGTTGTTCGAAATTTTTGTTGTATGAGCTCTCAATTAGACCACGTCAAATTAATGATATTATTGTATAATAATACTTGGCATACAGAAATATGTTGAATGGCACCCAGGATGCATTCCTGTTCTTGCATTGATCAGGGTTTTATGATTCAGGTATGAAAAATAACAATGATTTTTAATGTAGATAACAAAGCCCCATGGCACTTGTGTGGCATCATCTTCACACAGTTTCTGCATGGAGGCCAGTCACTCGAGGATTGATTGTTACGATACATCCTGCCCTTGAATAGCTGAGCTGTAGAATTTTCATCCATTTGTCTGTCCCTCTTCCTGTAACCTTTCTACCTTTACAAGTCAGGTCTATGAATATCTGCAGACGTGATGAATTTTTGTTGTTTTTTCTCAAACTTTATTTCTTTTCCCTGTGACGGCCTTTGATTAGGGCATGTTTTGCTCATGCCATATCAGTTGCTATAATAATCTGTAATAAGTTACACTACAATACTGAACTCACTAGTGTATTCAGTCAGAGCAGCATAAGATAACATGCATTTTTACATCCAAACTGATGCTTTTCAGTGATTGCTTTCGTATTACCAGCACTAACTTTTGCAGGCCATTTTCCAGATATAATTTTTTTGATGAAAAGGTGCAAAAAAAACAGACGTAAAGACCTTTATTTTATTCTTATGATTTGCTGTTAGACGTAGCTATTCATAATTCAGGAAGAATGCAATATTTACTAGATTTACCATTGCTAAGCACACATGATTTCAGAAGCTGACATAGGGCATCCAGTTTTACAGTTCATTTTTGCTTTTTATACCTACATATGGTATACCACAGAGAAATTACCTGACAGTTGTTGATCATTATCTTTTTCATGTCTGTAAATATCTTTACTGTTTTCAGGATGTGGTTGAGGGTAAGGAAGCTTTGATTGTTTTGTTTCTTCAAGGCCAGTCTAGTCTTTCATCATGTCGCTCAATGGTATCATACGACGAGCATCAAGCTTTTTAGGCATTACATACCCTGATGCTTCCAAGCCAGCGTATGAAGATGGAGATATTGTTTTCAGTAAGTTCAGAATACATAATGATATTGTGATAAATATGAAACTATTTTTGATTTTTGCAGAGGAAATGAAATAAGAATGAATTAAGAGAAGTATTTTTTTATCAGGTTATTATTATGCTGTACAAGATTTCTTAGAAATTTAGTTGTGAACTGAAATATACCCTGATGTTTCATATGATGATTGTCCATAATAGGCAAGAACAATGTTTGTGTTCACCCTCCATCACGTTACCGTGGGGATGGAGAAAAGGTGCATCACCCAGGCTATCTGGTTATTAAGTGCCAGGTAGATGTGACATATGGAACCACACTTCATTTAAACTGGATCCCCAATGAACGCTTACGTCGGAACCATGATCTTATATCTCATGCAAAGTAAGTTGACTTTCATTCATCAGATCACTTTTCGTGAACATTTTTTCCCTCTTTCACACTTTTTCCTTTCATGCAAGTCTCCTTTTATTGTAATATTTATTGTGATACACTTTTTTCAGATTTCAGCATTAGGACACCTCTCCTTAGAACACATTTAACCACTCCGTGTTCTTTCACCATACTTATGGTCTTCTTTTGTAATATCTACTTTATGCAAGAGCTGTCATTCTTTCACCATATCAATACCACCCTTTAATTCTGTCTTTCTTTATCGAGTATTACCTGGTTTCCCATAGAGGATTTGAGATGCAGGATTAAGTCCACCCTCTCAGTTATAAACATCGGGAGGGTAAGCATTAGGGTGTAGGAAAACTTTCCCACTAGTTTTAGTATGTAATATAGATAAAGCTAGATTACTGAAAAATGTATTTGAAATTTGTTGTGTCCAGTGTATCACAAAGGAAGTAAGCAATACATTGATATATTGAAGTCTGTGGATCTGTTTTTCTGTGTACCAGTTTATCTACATTTATCAGTTCCGTAAACTCTTCTTATCTGAATAATATGTGGTATCTTGCCTGCTGTTAGGAGGATAGCAACTGTAGAAATTTCACCATATATCACTGCCCCTGTATAGTTGTAGGTGTTTCATCATGTTTACATCCCTCTGAGCTATGTGGAGTACTCTCCCAAACCCAGATGCTGAATACTGGATCCTCCGGAACCCAGACATTTTGAAAATCTGCCAGCATTTGGATCTTGTTCCAGATATTGGGAAATAAAAGACATTTTCTGGATTGCGAACATTTTGTCCAAGTGGTACAATTAATGGTACATGGTTTTTTCCCAAAATTGTTGCATTAGTTCTGGTTTGAGAGGATATTTCTCCCAGAACCTGGAATATCGCCCAATTCGTATACTCTTGTGCCACTGTTAGTCCAGGAATGGGAGGAAGCACTGTGTATTCTCCCTTACTGAACTCTTTTCTTATGCCAGTCCTAGCTTTCCTGCTGTGTATCTGTACACAGTATTATCCTTTCTAAACTCAGTCTGTATAAATCGGGTTCAGCTGTGGATAGGGGGCTATGGTTTTGATACATTATACACGTCAGAGAGTGGATGTGAATGAGTAAGGCTGTTTTTCCAATGTTACTGATGCTACCTCACTATGGCTGGAAATGGTGAGAATTACAAAACAGAATAAGAATTGTGAGGCAGGTTTAGGCATATCTCTACTTAAGGGTTTTTGGTTAGTTATGAGGCACTTTGGATGAGAAGTTTCTAGTGCTTTTGCAAAGAACTGAGTGTCAGGCATATCCTATCAAACATTTTCCCAAAATCTGTCCCCAGCCTTTTTGCTTTCTTTTAGGAGTCTACTACAAAAGCCATGTCATTTTCAAATAGCAACTGATTCATCTCTAGTATCCTGCCACTCCACCTCTAATATATCATAGACCTGCCTGTTGTTCTGTATTTATATGAAAATTTATTATGAAATAAGGTCCCTTTTTTCATTCATGAAAAATTTTGAAAATTAAGTACAGTATGTTATTTATTTTCACTGTCTGGTTGCAGTGCGGATGGAAGTAGTCGCAGTAATTCACCCTATCCAACATCAGAATCTGAATCCCTTTCTGTTTCATCTCTGGTATTACACGATGGAAGTGGGACACTAAGAAAGGTAACTTGTTTTAATTGCTATTTTATGTCATCTAAACTTATGTCTTTACTGAGCAGGCTTTAGCAGGCTTTCACAGAATAAGGACATCCTTGCATGTTATTTCCAGGACATAAAGATTGATAGAGTGCCTGATAAGCAGAACACAGTAAATGCTGTGAGGTCTGCTAGATACTTATGATTTTATTTCTGCCCTGAAATGTAAATAACTTTTTTTTAACATTTCATAATAATTTGGGTCCTGCTTTTTTCTGTGCAATGTATTGAGGAGCCAAGGTATTTTCAGACTTTTCTGAAATTTGTTTTATTAATGCTTTACTCATTTTTAGTGAGAGTTATACCTGAAGAAAGCTCTGCTGTTTTCATTGCCGTGAACTATATTGCACGCTTGTCTTATTACCCACAATCACATAACTGTAAAACTAATATGGTATTGTACTTCATAGTTACTATATTTGATTGCATATGCATGTGAATTAATGTATTATTATAAAAGAAAACAGTGCACACAATTAGAAGAAGAAAAGAAAATAATTATTGGACATATTTTTAAATGACATACCATTATTTTATGATAAATCTCTGAAAAAGGCTTAACAGATAATGCCGTTTCACATTCTTCAACTTGGCATCTTGTTACTCTACTAATACATTTCCCAGTAGCTCTGGCTATTAGTGGAACAAACACACAATACTCAGCAGTTTTAGATTTGTGTACTCTGAAAGGTCTGTAGAAAGGAAAACGCTTTTGAATCAGTCTATCCTGTGTCAACTGCAATATTACGTTGTTGAAGTGATTTTCTCTCTTAATAACACTGATAAAATTAAGTTGATATTATATTCTGTTTTTTGCCATGGTGAGTGAAAAGTATGTCTGAGTAGATAGTTTATCTTTATCAAACAGGCTGCATTGGTCAAGAGAATGCAGCACAAACATGGATCTGAGAGAATGGGAATTTTACTTTACAAAGTAGCTTCAAGGACAGTAGACAGAGCTTTAGAGGGAAAAATCCTCAGTGCTTATTAATTATTATTATTATAATAAATAAATATAGTGCCAATGTATTCTTTTGTCTGCAGACTTCAGATGATGATGCAGCTACTATGTCAACTTCTGGCATCTCTACCTTGGATACAGCCAGTGAGGTTACGCACTCGAAGGGCGAGGCTAGCCCCAATAGTGAAGGAAGCAGCAGTGAAGGACAGCATAAAGATGTTGAGGAAGATGTTGAAGAGGTTAAGGAAGACAAGCAGATGATTAATGAGACAAGAGAAAAAAAAGATGAAGGAACTAAAGATACAGGAGAGAGCAATATAAGAACAGATGAGAATATTGGAGAGACATGTGAATCAAGAACAAAAAATATGGAGGAACAAGGGCGGCTTTCTGAAAGTGAACAGAGTGAAGTTACTTTAGATAATAAAGAAGCTGCAGAGCAGAGGGTTGATGAGACTAGTCATATTCACAAAGATTTGGTGCCTGTGACAGTTAATTCTAAAGCTATCATTGACGGAACAAAGGAAAGTGTTGATCCAGCAGTAGAGGGTCAGAAGTGTAGATATGTATCATCATCAGAGAGCAGCTCAGATGGGGAAAAATTTGGTGAAACTTTAACTATCACAGAGACTCCAGAAAGTTCAAGTCCTCCTGGACGGCTTACTAGTGAGGGAGAGGATAGTCTAGAGTCGTCTCCTGAACCACAGTTATCACCTCCACCTCACTACTTCACAGCTGGAAATGGTATAATGACCTGAAATTTTACTTAGAGTGGTCACATATTTTTATAATATACTTTACAGATTATTAAATAAGTCTTGACAGCATTTAAGTATGTGTTTTTGTCATCTTCAGGGGAACAATACTGGTATGAACGAAGTGCAGAGTCCATGGCATACTCTGCAAATTTAGCTTTCCCAGAGTCATCATTGTCATCTTTCTGCCCAACCCCTGTTGATGGAGGATCTTCCCCAGTTAGAAGAGAGCACAAGTGTGGTATCTTCAGCATTGATGTCAGTAAGTAATATAACCATCACAAACTTTAGAGTTTTTAGTGAGCAAATGCAACCAACAAGTAAAATGGTAGGTATTCAGTAATGAAAACTGGAAGTCTTACTTGTTTTTGATGAAAATACTTCCAAAAATTTCACACATTTCACTGCATGTGCCTGACAGTTCTCCTCGTATACCTAATTTGTCTGGCAGCAGAGCATCACAAGTTAAAGGTGTGTGTAGCTCACATGAACAGTTTTTAGGGTGTTTTATATAATTTTCCTCATGGAAAATTATGTTACAGTTAATCCTAATAACAAATTTGAACAATGTTTTTAGAACATTTGAGAATCTCCCACATACAGATTATGTTGTAGATATTAGGACTGCTGTAGTCTGCTACTTTCCTTTAGTGTTGCCAACCCATGCTCATTCAGTCTTTCTTCATATGGTAAGTCCTTTAACTCATGGACTGCTTATTATTTTGAGGCCCTTCTTTGAACTTTCTGCAGATTATTGATATTTGATTTTGATTTGAGGATGTCATGTTTGTGCTGGATAATCTATGGAAGTATGAATAAATTTCTTGTAAAGCCTCCCCTCCCAAATTTCTCTACTTTTATGTGGAAATGTTCTCTTCATTGTCCTTAACATGTTTTTGGTTTTGGTACAGCCTTAGCAGCACAAACTGTTGGCTTCAGATTAGGATTAGTATACTCATCTGGATCCTTTGTTTCCTCACCATTTGAAGTTGCATTTGTATCTTTGGGAAGAGATTCTATATGCCAGTTTGCAATTATTTGTTATGATTCAGGTACATACAATTTAAAGGCATGCTTCCTCCCAGATATATAAGTGACTGTGATTATTTGTTGAAGGCAAGTGTTTCATGGTGTTTGTCTGCCAGGTTTGTAAAAAGTTCATGTTACTCGATCTAGGTTGTCTTTAACTTTGGTTCTTCGGGTATGTGTTTAAAGTCATCTGGTGCATTGGTTAAGGTTATCTTTTTTTATGTACTTGACTTCAAGTTGGCTTTTCTACTACAAGCATATTCCTCTGACTGAAAATATTTGTTTCAGATAAATTCACTGCATATTTATTACACTAATAAGTAGATTGTTTTAGTAGTGAGTGATATCTCATTCAGATTAAAATGATTCTGAGACATTGTTTAATACCATATTGATATGAGTTCTGCTTCTCAGGACAGAGCAAGTCTCTTCGACTCTTCTTCAGTGACCGAGATCACACTTGTGGCCAGTTGGTAATTGCCAGTCGGGAGAGCCAGTACAAAATCTTCCATTTCCATCATGGTGGTCTAGACAAGCTGGCAGCTGTATTTGAGGATTGGAACTTTTTAATCAAACCTAGGGATGAGGAGGGCACAGCATCAGAAGGAGCTCTCAAACAATTTTTAGTTTGCAAGTATGCAGGGAATTCGTTACTGTTAATGTTATGCATCTTACTTTAAAAGTGTAAAGGTATACTAGATTGCATGTACCTGTCCTCCATTATGCTACTGCTTTAGAGGGTATTGAATTATATTAGCTCTCACCTGTCTGGGACTCTCTTTTTCCATCAGGAGTCATGGGTATACTGAATATTATCTATCACCTCATCTCTGCATGTATATGTATTTGAACTTTTTTGATCTAGGCTTTCTCAAAAACTGTCCAACTGAAGCTCTTTAGATATAGTTTGTAGCTTCTTTGTACAGTTTTGTATTGTTGGATTGAAACTCTGCTATGTTGCTGTATGAACGTGGTCCTTTGTTAGTGAGTCTTTAAAAGTATTTTTAAACAGAAGTGCAACTTAGGATGTTCCAGATTGGCATGTAATGAAAGCATGACAGGTATTATGAGATCCAAAATGTGTTTTGTACTCTTACAGTTAAGACACAGTCAAGACTGATTACCTGATTCTAGTGGTGTCCAGTTCATATTACAGTATTCATGGTTCAAACTGCACATAAATGTAAACTAATGTAATTAACAGCATGTGGATATATATCGTGTTTATATGAATGGCTATATGTGCATGCAGTAAAGATTCATGTGTACAGTACTGATGTGTATCAGAATCAGCAATTTTTCTTTATATGCTTTATATAATGTATAAGATATAGGATAGGGAGGAAGGAATATTACTCATGTTTCTCAAACATGTCATAGAAGGTAACTAAGGTCAGGAGAGCATGATTGGAAGTCCTCCCTTTCTGTATTATTTTCTAAAAGAAGGAACAGAGGGAAGAGTTGAGTGAGGATTTTTTCCTCTAAATCTTAATAATCTGTTCTCGATGATACCCTGTTCATACGGGAAGTAGCGAATGCATTGAAAAAAATGAAATTTCACATATGCTTACTATATACATAATAATATTTCATATTTGCAGGACATACACATAGTAACATAGTATAGTATGACAAGTTTCATGCAGAATGTCCTATGAGCTCCCAGCATTAGCTAATGAGAAACTAAGTAAGAGTTGGACTTTTCAAGGTACATAAGGTGAATGTAGCTTTACTTTATTACTTTTATGTGATTTGGGATTGCTGAAGAAAGTGTGGAAAGAGAGAACGTTATCTGACAGGGCAAAAATGGATGATTGAAGGAATATTAGTTCCAGCAATATCATACGAATGCGAGGTATGGGCTGTAGATAAGGTTGTGTGGAGGAGAGTGAATGTGTTGGAAATGAAATTTTTGAGGACAGTATGTGGTGTGAGATGGTTTTTTTCAAGTAAGTAATGTAAGGGTAAGAGAGAGATGTAGTAATAAAAAGAGTGTGGTTTAGAGAGAGCTGAAGAAAGTGTGCTGAAATGGTGTAGACATATGGAAAGAATGAGTGAGGAAAGGTTGACAAAGAGGAAATGTGTCAGTTGGAGGGAACAAGGGGAATGGGGAAACCAAATTAGAGATGGAAGGATCAAGTGTAAAAGATTTTGAGTGATTGGGACCTGAACATATAGCAGGGTGAAAGGCATGCATAGGATAGAGTGAATTGGAATGTTTGTTGCTTAAAAAGGTATGAATGTTCTTGAGAGTATGTATGTATTTCATCATTACTAGGAGAGGGTTGAGTAAAAACCCCCATGTTCATGTGAAACTCGTATTTGACATCAGGAGAATAGAGAAGTTAACCATAAAACATGATACACATCAAATTAATTCATGTTGGATTATTTTTTAAAAGATTAGTATGTGTTTGAAAGGTAAGAAAACTAATTTTCATGTATGGTACTAAATCAGAAAATTTTGTTAATTTTATTTATTTTGTCCTTTTAATGTACTGAACTATATGACTTGCAATATTTATTTGAAGGCCACAAGTAAGTGAATCTGAGCTTCATCCAGAAGAGGGTCAGCATAAATGCTTAGATGCAGATTCTTGGATCACCTACTTTAATGAGGTAAGCATTAATGGTCACATAAAGATTGTTGAGAGATGGATTTAGGATTGTGAAAAAGTGTATTGAGTAACATGAGTGAAATTAGATACAGAGGAAGATCCAAGGATACAAATGGCAGCAGAGTGAGGGAGTATGTTGCAAGAGGAATGCTGTTGGTGGATATAAGATATTGTAGGCAAGAACTTTGGTGTCTGAAGGACATAAATAGTCCCAGATAAAATAAACAGATGTTTCAGTGAGAACACTGTAAATAATGAACATGGATGTTCCCAGTATGTGTTGGAAATCTAAAATTATCACTCACTTTTGTACTGGAGAGTGCTTGGAAGAACTTAACTCTGGTATTACACATTATTGCATCTTTTTATGAAGCACACTTGGGACCGTTATCATCTTGTTCATAATATTCTGTATCTCGTTTTCTATTTATTTTCTGTGGCTTAATTGAACATTGATTTTTGACTAACTGATAACAAAATGTTCGGTGAGTTTGCTTCAAGGAAGAATTTTTAATGCAGCTGGAGTATCAGAAACATACAACTCGTTGTACCAAACATTTGGACCAAATATTACTCAGAATTTGGATTTTTTGTACTCTAGAAATATTTGAGCCACAGATTGTGGACTGAACAGATTGTAACCTTTACAGAATGTTTTCTAAGACTAGTGCAGGTTTATAAGTTATTTGTTTTTCTTTTATAAATGTTTGCATTTTCCTGCATTAGCGTGGTACAAAGAGATAAGTAGGGCTTAGACAAAAACTTTTAGCTTAGTTCTTTCCATTTCATTACTTTGAAAGTAATCATAAGTTCTCGTTTATTCTCTTATTTCATATGTGTAAATGAATTTTATGTAAAACATTTAATAATCAGTGCTGGAAAAGCTTGTTCCAAGATGGTAGTAGTCCTGAATGCACTGGACTGTAGATTTTGGGAGTTTACCTATTTTTGATCTTTACCTACATTTCACATTATAATTTTATGTGGGTAACATATTCATACTTTTTTCCCTTTGACAAAATGCAGGAGGGACAAATTGAAGATGATCTCACACTTCGGCGAGCTATTTTCTTTGGTGGTGTTGAACCTCAGCTTAGAGCCAACGTGTGGCCATTCCTTCTTCACAGTTATGACTTCCGCACCACATTCCAGCAGCGCCAACTTATTATGGAGGAGAAACATCAGATCTATCAGAAGATCAAGTATGATCTTGTCAAGACATAGCTAGCTATGTAGTGTTGATTAGTCTATAGCCAAATTTTGAAGATACTGTATATGCCTGGTAATACCATTCATTTTTCCCACCAGCTGCCACTTTCTTTATGTTCACATCCAGCAACCTCTTTTCTATACACCTATCGAGTATGTATGTATGTATCCATAAACATTATGCTTGCATTTGAGAAAACCTTAGTTTTTGTAACCAAATTTTGAATGTAGAGTACCTTCCTTTAATGTTTCCTCCATTCTCGTCTAAGCTCTTACTATATTACTTAGACATTTAAACTCATCGTATTTTTCGTTCAGCTGACATTTATACCATATAAAGTTTTGTGACACTATACTTCATATTGCTTTTAAGCCATAAGGAAGGCAATCTACATCTTGGTTTTATTAAATATATCATTGAGCACCCTCATGAGTTTTTTATGTTTTTGCCAAAGCATAATTCAGACCTGCATTTACTTTCTCACACAGTTCAGTGAGAGAAAACATGTCTGGTGAAGAGCAAGACTGGTTCAGAAGAAATGTTTTGTGTACAGTTGAAAAGGATGTTGTTCGCACAGACCGATCTAACCCATGCTTCGCTGGCAATGATAACCCTAACTTGGAGAAAATGAAGAGAGTTCTTTTGAACTTTGCTGTGCATAATCCCATTATGGGGTAAGTAGATATTCAGACTGAAAAATTGTTGCTTAAGTGTCTGGAAAAACTCTGATTCTTTTATTATAAGTTCCCCTTCCTCCCATATTGTTTTCTGTGCAAGTTCTTTGTAGAAACTTTGTGATCAGTTATATATTTTCACTTTGCTCTTTTGTTTTCACTTTATCGTTGACTTCTCAGATTTGATAGCTGGTGAGTGGAGCAGCCAAAGCTGGGCATGCTTCCACCGAGGGAGGTTGGGTAACTTGTGATTTATTTGGCAGCTTGACTTTTGATTAATTGATCAAGGAACTTAGCTCTTAACTGAAGAGATCATGGCAACTACTGGCTTAAGGGAGGACTGGTCACTGTTTGGTAGATTGGTTTCCTTTTAATGTTTGTTTAACCATCATCACCGTTTGTTTAACCATCATCACCATTGTGTAGATATCATGTATCGGTGCTGCACATTGTAAGACTGCTGGCTGGATTTCAAAGTTACATTGTACCGTGGC
>JAYMFT010192507.1:0-11828 GCA_038088735.1 Panulirus argus
GACGTGTAGGGAAAGAAGCAGTTATTAAAACGGCACACCCTTGAGTTGCCGATGGCCACACAATAATCATGTGACGCTGCAGCTTGCCGAGTATTCAGTGGTCTAACTAGTGGTGGGAGTACACAAGTAGCCAGTTCTCGGGAGCAAAAGCCAAAGCACCCTCAATTTACATCTGCGTTTGACACAGACTCTTCATAACCTGGGTGGTGGAGAACCTCGATTAGAAACAGTGTATCGTAATCAACGGCAAATTCTAATTTCATGTTGGCAACGGCGCGTTGTTCCGTTGTCAGTTTTACCTCCCCTCCTCCACATGGGACTCTGTCGTTATCAGTGCAGCATGTTGAGCCTTTCTGACTCCCGCGAACTTCATTAAGCCATTTCAGGTCATTAATGTCTACTTCGGGGAAATAATGGGTACGTACACCGCCCTACCTTCCCCATCTCAGTGTTAGGGGAAGCTTCTTCTGTCTCCCGCCAGATGGCTCTCGCATTCTGCAATAATTTCCACTTTTCCCCACCAGTCATCTCCCGGTGCCTCCGCCATCTGCCGGTAGATGTGGACGCGTTCGTAGAGGTTGGCTGGCGTGGGTGTGCGAGGCATCCACGATCTGCCCTCGTACCTGCTGCCCAGGCTGTGTAAGTGTTGGAAAAGTGTGTGGGGCAAGGCTGGAACCCTAGTTCACTCACTCCTGTAGCAGGAGAAGAGGATGGGAATCTAACTTTGCTTCGGAGCTTTAGAAATCAGGTAAACAATCTTAGAAAATGGATTTGCAAATGCATACTTTTTTTTTCTAGGGTTGCAAGATTTAAAAAGTCGAAGGTCTCGCTCATACTGACGAAGATAACAGTACCTAAAGAAAACACTTTATGCACAATTATCTTTTCCCTCGCTGTTTCAGACCATCCTTGAAGCCGAGATGCAAGACGGTCTCGAACCTGCGGCAACAAGAACTGACTGAGGAGCCTACCCAAGCACCTGGTGAGTTCATAACCACATCCCTCTCTCTCTCTCTCTCTCCCTCTTCGGATAGGAAGAATTGAGGACTTTTCCACGAGTGGTATGAGGCCCCCTTGCCATACGCCATATCCAGGTCACATGCCTCACGCAGTAGGCAGGTCACATGTTACACGTCTCAGGTTTGCTGTTGCAGGATAGAATATAATCAATCACCGATTACGAAATTTACCAATAAGGCGTGAAATGCAAGTAAGGGTGACCTACATTTGGTGGGGATACTGAGGCATTAGTCAATGCGCATCAGTTCATTTTCAGTTTCAGTACTTTATTCCTTGATAGAGGAATCGGGATCCTAGTGCTGTCACTAGGTACCCCTGTACTATAATACCAGAAGCATCTGGCAAGTGTCGCGAGCAACTAATATCAAGGATGATTCTCCTCAACTGTACAACGTTAAAATGAAATCGGATTAAATCTATGTCAAAATGCTTTTCAAGTACAGTAACTATCAGTAACCGCAAGAATAATACTGGGGGCAAAATTGCGCTCTGGGTACAGATAGTAATAATTCAGAGAGCCCAAGGCAATACATTTCAAATGAACGTCGGCAGTACTAGCAATGGACAGAGAACGCTGCGAGTACAGACGTAATACAACAGATTAACGGTAGTAGAACCCGCCGGGTCTAGCGTATACGAAATTCCTCTGTTTCGAGAGGACGTTTCTGGGAAACATATTCTAGCTCATTTGGACACTACAGTGTAGAAATACACACGTGACAATTTACAACCGCTTTCCACTTCTCAATCAAGAACTTACAACTCGCGTACCAGAGACTGTAAGTTACCATTACTGTTACCACCAAAGATCTAAGAATTCATGATAATTTTTCTAGATATCCAACTGTAAACAATGCTACCTGAAGATATCAGATCATTTCATCATCGAAAATAGACACAATATTTCTATATCTTTTTGCCAAAGTTATAATATTGTGCAGGAAGAAAAAAATGGGAGGTAAGATATTTAACAAAACATGCGGCATTAACTCATGCAACATGTTGAAACAAATACGAGCATGATGATAAAATCAGCTCAACAGAATTACAAGAAATTTAACCACATGATTGGTAAAGAAAAGAAGAGACTCGATCTTCAGGCAGAGATAAAGAGGATACTCCCTCAACAGATAGAAAATTACTTTAGTTGGGTGAACGATGGATGCTTGTCGGACGATTCTTTTCAATATAAGTTGGGGTCACCAGTGATGTACCGCTGGGTTCAGTCTTGGAGCCACCGTTCCTCTTGATCTGTGTATATGACTTGCCAGAGGGACTGGACTCATACGTGAATATGTTTGCGGATGATGCCAAGGTAAGTCAAACAGTGAGGATGATTGCATTAACGTACACGGGGGACCTAGACAAACATTAGAGTTTGTGTGATACGTGGATAATGAAATTCAGACAAATTAAATGCAAAATAATGGATATCGGACACCTTGAAAGCGGACCTCGATGAGACCAAGATCTAGTAAGATATAGGCGGTAGTAAGATATATATAAATATATAAGTGAAAAGGATTCAGAAGTCGGTACTGTCGTCCCACTTTAGAAGAACGGTAAAGGAGCAAATTGCCTGCTAGCAAATACTGGAAAAGCAAGCTGTTCATGTCCCAGATTGGACAAAAGCTATGACTTGCCTCTTGGTTACCACAATGAAAGAAGCACGAAGCACTACTAAGTATAGAAGGTACACGTGAAGGCGACGAAGATGATGCGCGAATTAAGAGAGCGGAGCTACAGTGCGAGAAGTTAGAGGCCACAACTTTATCTACCGTGGAAAACTGACGAGCAAGACCTGACGATCGTAAACTTAAAAGTTAATGAAACAGTTTGATATCAGTTGTGACATTTCATCGAATGACGCAAATGCAGAACAACGAGAGGCCATAACGTAATGTTAAGTACGAAACTAGTTAAAAAAAAATGCAGTAAAGAAGAGCTCTTACTGTATATAAGAGTAGTGGACGAATCAAATAAACTGACTGATGATTTTGTGTATGCAAAGAGCATACATAGCCTTAAAGAGTTGCATAACATATAAAGTCTAAGAGATGGGGCCTCAGGAGTGTGGTAATACCAGAATAATTATTGTGCTGAGTTCAAGACACATGTCTCCTACCTGAAAGATAAAACGGTGCCTGTATAAGATTAAGACAACCTCAGAAAAGGGAAACGCTGCCGTAGTGAAAGCAGGCACTACCATGGTGAAGGCAGACGATGCCCCGGTGAAGGCAGAAGCTCATCCCAATGAAGTTAGATCCGTTCTCATTGCGTGTAAAGGCTGCCCTGATATGAGACAATAATTATTGTGACATTCGATTTTGAGTGTCCATCGGCGGCACGCTCTGGCACAACCAATGTTGACTACCCATCAAGCTGCCTAGAGACACCTGTCACCTGATGGTCCCTATTGTGGCACAATAATTACTGGATGAAGCACCGGCGTCACCGAGGGAGAGGACCTGTTCACTGATGATTCCCGCTTCAACGGGTCGTCTTTGCTCACTCAGTCATCATGTCATCTTATGGTGATGGTTCGTTGTTAGACATAAAATGGATGTCACCGTCACGCTCAACCGCTCAAAGCTAAATCTTTTATTGTAGTACTACGATACGGTAAAATCATTACCGAATGACGTATCAGGGTTTTGAACAATCATTAGTCAGTAATACACCATATTTCAGGACGATGACTTTTCACTGTCGCACCATCTGCTAGACGACACTGTTCACTGACAGACTCTGTTAAGTGTAAGTGTTCTATAGTTCCTCACCAGTATATGATAAAAAAGTTGAGTTTTCCGTCGTGGGCTTTACTGGTAACGTATGCTTTCAGCATCATCTTCATCCCAGCAATGTAAAGTTTGCTCTTCGTATGTAGACTTCTAATAGTTATATTACCAAGTACAGAAGTACTCTAAGTCATCATTAAACTCTGACTGATGTGTATGACAAGCATTTATGGAAATAAAATGTTGAAGGGTAATGGAAATAATCGGATAGAGGAAATAATCGGATTTGGGATATAATTAGTAACTGGAGAAGATTAGTCTCCCAGATAAAGGATTAGACTTTTTTCGTCTCTTCATAGCACTCACCCTCATGTGCTGATGAGGTGTGAGCGCACACCACCTCAGGGCAAAGAACTAACCCAGAGTGATCGTGAGCAACTCAGCAAGTAAGAATGTACCGAACTCCGTTCTGAATCTTGACAGTTAGGGACCTTCGAATTCAGTGCTAATTAACTCACAGCTTAACGTAAGTTAGTCGTACCAAACATAACAATTGCTTCGTGTTACTGCCAGTCAAAGGCAGTACGTTAAACGTCCGCAGTGTTGCAGGTGTTGCTGTACAGACAGAAACAAGCATGGCTTACATTACGCTGAGGTTATGTAGTGCTGGATCAGTATGGTATTTATAAGCAAACACATATTTTCTTTTTTCTTTTTGTGCAGTGGCCATAAGTTTAGCTGCCCGACAGGTGAAGCCCTTTATCGGCAAGACAAATGTGGAAAGGCCACTAGGAAAAAGAATGGCCGATTTATTATCTGGTGGTCAACTGCAAACTTAAAAAGATAGTGAGAGAAAATGCTCATATCTTTATTTCTTTTTATTTCTTGACTGTCTCTCTACCTTTTTTCCTACTCTTTTAATCTTTTTTCCTTTCATTTGCTTTCTGATATATTTCAACATGCACCAGCTTTGCTTTCTGGCTGCGATGGTCGCTGTGTGCGCCAGGTGCAAACAGCCGACGATTCCATTCTTTCCAACATTTTGTTTTAAATTTGGGAGCGCAAGCAGGAAGCGAATCTGCTGCACTTGTTTGATAGCTAAACAAACACGCAGAATTATTTCATCAAAGGTTTCCAGGGGGCCGCTGCTGGATTTCCGACAATGGAATACGAGCGGCGGCACACACCGTTCAGGATAAATGTCTCGCCCAGTTGGCAGTGGCGAAATATCGTGATCACTGAGTCGCTGCTTTGGTGCGATAATTATCGGGTAAACAGACTGGGGGAGAGTGTGCCTCAGGCTTTGCACATTGCCACTAGAGAACTGGAGGCAGAGCAGGAACGATGAATTTCTCTTCTCCCTGGCAGCCAGCCAACAGAAGAACACTCTCCTGTTTTTCCCTCGGCGGCCGTTTTAAACAGCCGTGACTCTTCACTGTTCGCAAGTAGCAGTATCTTTTCACTGTTTAGATCAAGGAAACTGAAATATCATACTGTTAAAACATCTATGCTTACTGTTGATAAGTACAAAAAAGAAAGAGCATTCCATCAACTTCCCTCTACTTTTAGGAAGAGATCCAGTGAGTTCCTTCGGCTCAAGTAGTAGATATTTTCTGATGATCTATAACAAAGCTGTGCATACATCATAACGGAGGCCATGAGTTCGAAAACTACGTAAAGTGTTAGAAGATAAGGGAGAATGTAAGGTACTGGATTCGAATTGGATGTTAAAGATATTACAGCATACTATTAGGAGAGAATGAGGTATGATTTAACTTAATCGTGAGAAAAGTGTAAACAAAAAGGTGAATGATTAGAGACTGTGCCGTGCATATTGACTAGTAGTCACCAGCCTTTGTATTTGATTTGAACTAACATGTATTCTGTGGAAGGCTATGAAATGTGAACACCTCTATTGAATCATCAGTATTCGACAACATACAGCTTAATAGTGGTAAAGCAAAACAAATTTGTCTTTTGTATCGTTGTCTGAGGTAATCCTTTGGCCGAATACGCAGAGCATTCAACCGTCTGTGAAAAAGATAGTGATTCGTCATCACACTACGCAGCCGCTTGTAGCATGTTGACTGATTTCCTAGGAGGCATCAAGGGATGTGATGGGTGGGGCTACAACATTTGGTCAAACAGTTTCAAGAGTTGTGTAACTCAGATGATATATTTCCTATTTGTTTTAGCTTGGTATGATATAATATGGATGGTGCGTAGGAAGTATAACCACACCGATTTGAGGTGCGGGGAACAATCTTTTTTTTATCACTATCCGCTTCTTTCAGAGATACATTTCACAAGGAATTTCACTGGTAGCTATTCGTTGTTTAATGGACTACAGGTCCGTCAGAGACGGAATATGAATCGCCGTGGCTTTAGTGGATGTCTTATGGTTCCTACTCAACCATATATGATTTGAAGATTGCCGCAAGAGGTCATCAGTGTCTCGTTTTACCACAGAGACTTGGATGGAAGGGAGATATGCTCTCCAAGAAACAGCACGTGTGAACCTATGTGCATGTTTGAGTTTGTGAGTACATTCTCATGGATATGTGGTGGTTAGTGTATTTCCTCTCAGGAATGAGTCCATAGCTCATATCTGGTTCTTCAGGTATCGTCGTCCAATGATGAGGGAGGGAATGATTCTAACTCCACATGGTGTTATTGAGAAACGTGTGCTCAGCAAAGGTAAGGCCATCACTGAAATCCGAATCCAGCTACATGATGAAATGAATAAGGTTCATAGTTATTTTCCTTAGCGCTGAAGTCTAATTTTTGGTTGATGGATACGGTGTGCAGACTCTATCGGTAACAAATTGTTTGCCATAACTTATGTGGAACAGTGTTCAGGAATGCTCTTCTTTAGGACTGTGGTTTGAGAAGAATAACTCTTGAGTGTTCTAATCCACATCTAGATTACGATCCATATTACCAGTTCCATTCGGAATAATCATTTCAGTTCCATACACTAACAAATGATGTCTTCATCTCTCGCTTGGATTAAGTTCTGCATCATTTTCTCCATTTCGTGAAGGACAAGATATCAAATGGTGCCAGGAAGTCTGCAGAGTAACTTCGGCATCTGCAGCACGCACACCTCTGCTCTGACGGCCAGAGCACGGTATACACCGTCCACATCATTCCAGACCGCCACCCAACTCAGATGCCATGAAACAGCATCACATGTTGGCCAACGTTTTGCTAAGCCGGTAGGGACTTTAGTCATTCCTAGCAAAGCCTGCCATAATTACTATGTACGTTTTGCAGAATCCGGGGAAGTTATGGAGAAGCGCCAGCTTTCTGAACAATGAACGCTTTGAACTGGAGTCACCGTTAAGTGTGAATTCATTTTACCTTATCAAGAAGTCCATACCTCAATTCTACTCATTTCTTGGTGTATCACTGTAAGTTGGTTCTTTCCACCAAGCTTTTCCTCTTCCTTGAATTTGTGATTTAGCTACTCGAGAGCTTTGAGGACTAGAGCCTCCCGATTGCTTAAAACCCTCATTTGAAACTAGTGACGAAAACTGTTTAAGAATTAAGCTGCGTCGAAGCTGATAGATCTTAAGGCACTACTCTAGTTGAACTAATGTTAATCGTATAATAAGCAAGTGTAAATTTGTATTGTCATGCAGGGTTCTGACATATTTTATCAGCTAATAGAAAATCTAAGAATATGCATGCAATCATATTCTTAATGTTCATGCATTTTTCTAATATTACAACATCATTCTAGTCAAGTTAACCAGCACGTTATGTATATATGTCCGTAAATTCTTGTCTTAGTTACCTACTGCGCTACCCTCCATGGCTTATGCCGATTTATTGAGTATCGTGGGCAATATAATTTCAAGAATCCCTGAAGAATCTTTACGACTGTACCTCCTCATTTTGGGGACAGTAGTAGTGTTAGTTTACTTAGAGGGACTGACCTCATCCTCTTCTCTTGCGGCGGGTTTTGAACGCCCCATAGCCAAAGTGGCTACGTATGTGGGATTCCGCTCATAACACGTCTTAAGATAAACATGGAGGTCTGCATGAATGCCTGTACTTTTTGTATAGCTTTCGGTAGAATTGGATATATCAACTATCTGGCAAAAGTATTAGTTCGTAAATCAACTGGGCATAAAGAAACCCTATTCCTCAAACTTATGAACCAACATCAAGGTGTACATAAAACAGAATTGCGATATTGAATATCTGTATCACGCAATAACTCTACGTGCCAGTACAAACCTGACTTATTACTTCCATTCGTTTCAAACGCTCATGATGATAAAAAGTGACATGAAAAATAAATGAATCTAATGCATCATAATTTTCAGACTCAAGTGGGCTCTTTTTTTTTTCTCTCTGACTTTTTTCAACATTATTTTCGATATAGGTCTTTTTTTAGACTACTGTTTTGCATTTGTTGCCAACTTCTCTTTGCGGAGGGTTCAGAATTAAGCTTAGCTGAGGCAAGAGAATGCAAAAGATATAAAGACTGTGATACGACACTGTGGGAATCTCTGTGTAATGAAACCAGATGTATCGGTTCGTGTAAGCTATATTAACAGTGACAGCAACTCAGGATACCGGTTGTGAGGACACGAAGCGAATTTGACTGTGTTACAGTCATATCTGACCCGTTCATGCAGGGCAATATGTCTGTCCCTGTGTGGCATTCTGTTATCCACAGAATTACTCCGCTTTGGTAGATTAAATGTACGAAACTTCTCTATGATATAGAAAAAAACATGGATTCCAGAGGGGGTTATGTGAAAACTATATTCCTCTTAAGATAAATTATATCACTAAAACTTCTGATAATGAACAAACTCTTCGATAAGATTAGAACGCAGCGGGATTATAGAATTTAAATCGATACGCGCTGATACAAAGAACACTGACGCACCATATCATACATAGGTGTTTTATACATATATTGGCGTAAGGCTAACTAGAATGTGATGGCAAAGAGAAGTCAGTCTGTGTTATGTCACTAGTGAAAAGGTCAAACTGTCAGAAAAATGATCACTAGCATAACTTATGTCATAAACAAAGAATAGTAATCATTATCATAACCTTTGGTAAAATCAAAGTGACTACTAGTATAACTTCTGTTATTAACAAAGAAAAGTGATCACTCGTATATCATTTCTTATAATCAACTTTAAGCATAGTTGAAATTTGTATATATCTGCCATTTATTCTAAAGTTTATACTCTTGCCAGTTCTCGAATGCTGGTTTTAACTCTTCCACTACTTCCGCCAAGAGAAGGGATTTGAGACCCCTCCTGAATAATCAAAAATTCAGGAAAGGCTGGGATAGAGACAGGGAAAGCTGAACGAATTCAGACGCTTGTATACAATGGAGAGCGCCCTGAAACTCTATCTCAGCTGAAACAAGATTTTGTATTTTGTCACATACTTCCATAATGACACAGTGTATACACAGTTACATACACACACACACACACACACACACACATACACACATATACACATTATATACATACTCTGTCGGTTTGCGGCAGGGGCGTGTGATATCACCATGATTGTTTAAATTGTTTATGGATGGGGCGGTGAGGGAGGTAAATGCAAGAGTCTTGGGGAGAAGGGCGAGTATGCAGTCTGTTGGGGATGAGAGGGCCTGGGAATGGAGTCAATTGTTGTTCGCCAATGATACAGCACTGGTGACGATTTGAGCGAGAAACTGCAGAAGTTGGTGACTGAGTTTGGAAAAGTGTGTGAAAGGAGAAAGTTGAGAGTGAATGTGAATGAAGAAAAGGTTATTAGGGTCAGCAAGGTTGAAAAGCAAGTTAGTTGGAATGTAAGTTTGAATAGAGAAAATTTGGAAGTGAAGTGTTTTAGATATCTGGCAAAGGAACGGTTGACAAAAAGAATACATGTGTCAGAAGTGGAGGAACAAGGAGAACCGGCAGACCAAATTGGAGATGGAAGGATGGAGTGAAAAGATTTTGAGCGATTGGGGCCTGAACATGTAGGAAGGTGAAAAGCGTGAACGGAATAGAGTGAATTGGAACGCTGTGTTATACTGGGGTAAACGTAATGTCAGTGGACTGAACCAGGGCATGTGACACACCCAGTGTAAACCAGGTCTGTGGGGCGTGGACGTGGATAAGACGCTGTGGTTTCGGTGCATTACACATGATAACTCGTGTAAGAAGTGAGCGAATGTGCCGTTTCTTCGTCTGTTTCCTGGCGCTACCTCGCTGGATGAAGGGGGGCTAGATATGAATATGTATATGGGTATATATGTATATGCATGTGCATCTATATGTATATGTATGTATGATGCATTTACAAAGCAGACGAGTGACGATCACGAATAACTTGTAGACCACGAAGGAAAATCAAAGCAGGAAAATTTGCTTAAGCGCTTTCGTGTATTTCAACACATCTTCAGAAGCAAATAGTAATAAATCACAGATGAAGGAAGATATACAGAGACACCAGTAGATGTGAAAAGGATCACCTCTTGCACGTAACTGAATCAGGTAAGGAGGGTGACCCACGTAAAGTCAGGAGACACTCGAGTAGCAAAACCCGACCCTACTACGGGTGTGTCAGTTCATCCTTGGGTCCATCAGCCAGCCCCTTTCTTGTCCTCCGATTTCTTCTGCTTGGAACCGGGTATAACAGATTTCCTTACATGAAAATATATGTCGTGTGCTAGAACGTCATTTAACGGCCCCTTTTGGTCTTGCCAATAGAGCGATTGATGCCGGTTATCAGTTGCTTGAGGGTTGGACGACTCGCCGGCTGACCCACACACAATGCAAGCTGGTCCAGCAGTTGTTTGTGGACTCTGAGACGGACGCTCTTCACAACTTCTTGCATTAAATATCCCAGGCTGAACACATCCGTCTGGGGGCTGGCCGGGCCGCCCAGGAACAACTCTGGGGCGTACCACGGGTACTTTTCTCGATGTTCTTTTTCCCTCGTCTCAGCTTCTTGACCCATGTAGGATTTGTAAACGGACTCGCCAATGTGGGTCATGTTCCCAGCGTCCAAGAGGGTCACTTGAGTGGCTCGGCCGCTACCGTCCACGCTGACATTGGTCAATTTGATGTCATTATGGGCGATGCCGGCACAATGGACGCCCGTCATGACATGGCAGAGTTCCATGAAGGACTGCAGAATTTTAACATCTGTGGAGCTGGTGTCCAGGAATTCGTCGAAGGAGGCAGCATGGCGGGTCATCACGAGACACGGCGGTTCGCATCCTACTCCCACAACTCGAGGGACGCCCGGTACCTGAACTAGAGCAGCAAGGTGACTTGCTTCGCTGTGGGCCAACCGAAGTGCCCTGCCAGCGTCGTTCTTAGATTGTGTAAACAATTTGATGCACAGAGGAGGATGGCCGGGGTAAAGCCTCTCCTCTAGAGCGAACACCTCGAAGGACACGCCTCGTCCAAGCAACAGGGAGGCAGATGTGCTGAAGGGGAAGCGCTCCTGTACTGTGTAGTGAGTGGCCATCCTTCAGAATGACGTCTCTCGCCCGCTCGACCGGCCTTGTGTACTCAGGGGTCAGATGACTCGCACTCGATAGCAGATGAGACCAGAACACACAAGGAAATATAGTTAAGTTGATACACAAGTACCAAATTTCTACTTATCGTGTAACTTGCGACCTTCGATTTAAACTTTATAGACTAGAAGAAAATAGTAGTCAACTTAATATAGTTATGTTTGTAGTTTTGATTACGGTATAGTGAAGTTACTGATGTAGTCATGATGAGGAAGCAGTAACGGCTAGGATGTAATTAAGATAAAGGTTTAGTGTAGGTTAAGTTTTATGAAAATGAGGATGAAGTGAAGAGAAATATGTATTGAAGTTGAGGTTGTAGTGAAGATAAGGGTGCAGTGAAGATGTAGGTGCACTTATATGACTCATAGGACGGGATATAAGCAATCTGCCGTACACCCATATCTTCACTACGTGATGAAAAAAAAAAAAAAACTAGAACAAGAACTAAGATTTCGTGTTATGCACAGATCTCCATGGATACACTAAAAACCATTGAACTATAACCATTTCCAGTGAACAATCTC
>JAYMFT010192518.1:0-11828 GCA_038088735.1 Panulirus argus
GGTGGATCGGTGCGGGGGGGGGGGGGGAAGCTGAGGGTGAGGGTGATCTAAGGAACAAGGCGTCCAGTTTGACCAGTATAAAGGTAGCAGTAGAGGATGGATAGGATCTTGGCAGAAGGGATCCTCGGGGATTAGTGGTAACTTCACAGGTAGAGGAATTAGCGAAGAAAGGTCAAGCAGGGTCGGTTGGTAACAACTCAGGCAGTATAAGCAGCGGGTTAGCACAGCAACAGGTCAAATCTCAGGTAACTGTTAGGACCAAGGCTGGAAGGGTTCAGTGCTGGGAGGGTCAGAGTAGCGCCATGAACCCAAAACAGATGGAGAACCGTCACTCTCCCGCTGCCGCACACGCAGACATTAACAGTGTTAATACAAACACGCATACCAACAGTAAAAAAAAAAAAGGAAATGCAAATTCAGTCCAGAAATCAACTCCAAGAAAAATAAGTTTAATATACACAAATGCCAGGAGCATCATTACGAAACGTGAAGAACTTATATCCTATGAAGTGACTGAAAAACGGAACATTATTGCAATCACAGAAACGTGGGTAAACTCTGAGAACAAACACTAAATCAACGAGTTAACAAAACCCGGATACAAACTATTTACTAAAGATCGCTTAAACAGGGTAGGTGATAGAATTTTGATCTACGTTGATAACAAACTAAGTGCTATTAAGATAAGCAAAGTAGACACACACACTTACGACTCTCTTTATATTGACATCACCGACAAGTTCAAAAGCAAACTACGGCTTGGCGTTATTTACAGACCTCCTAAGTGAAAAGAAGACAACGATAAGACGCTATACAATGAAAACAAAACTATAGTAAACAGTAAAGAGGCTATATTAGTAGCAGACTTCAACAGTCCAAACATAAACTTGAACACTTTAAGTGGTGACCAAGAGGGAATGAGACTTACGGAACTGATTGAAGACGCTTTTCTAGAACAGTTAGTTAAAGAACCGATTAGAGTTAAAAACATTCTTGATCTTGTCCTCACCAGCGACATAATAAATTCTTTCGAAGTAAGCAAGAGTTTGTCAAACAGCGATCACAGTCTGACTGGGTTAAAGATAGATTTAGATTATTAAATAAACGGCAACAAACTCTTGATCCCAGATTACAGGCGAGCAAATTATGAAAACATCAGGCACGAAATTCGCAGTACCAATTGGACAAAACTTCTTGACGTTCGCACAGTAAAGGAAATGTGGAATAATTCTAAAGACACACATACAAAGAGAACTTGCAACATTTCAAAACCATCATGGATGAATTGGAGAATAGAAGGACTAATTTGTCAAAAGAAGAAAACATAAAAGAAGTTCAAATCAATGGGAATTAAGTGAGATCCAAAGTGAGTGTAAGACGGTTATAAAACAGAGTAAACGCGAAGAAAATAATAGAATTTCCTTGGATGTTAAGAAGAATCCTAAGGAATTGGACAATTACGAAACGAACGTGACACTAACTACTGACGACATGGAAATGGATACCATACTAAATTAATCTTTTAACTCCGCATTTACAATTAAAGAAACATCTCGAATACCGCAACTAATGAAAATGTTTCTAGGATCTGATGAAGATGAGTTGAAGGTTACAGAAGTAAAGAGCTCCAAAATACTTAAATAACTGGACCAGCTAAATCCTAACAAATCTAACGGCCCAGATAACTTAGCTCCAAGATTTTTAAAAGAGGTCAAGAGACACCTGATATACCCCATATCAAAAATATTCAACAAATCTCTATCGGGGGTCAGGCGCCAACTGACTGGAAATTAGCAAATGTTACTCCTATATATAAAAAAGGAGAAAAAAAGTGTGCCTTGAACTAGCACCCAATTAGCCTTACGTCAGTGTTATGTAAAATGATGGAAAAAATAATACGAGATAAAACTGTCACTTTTCTAGAGGATCACAAAATTGTATAGGACAAGCAACACGGTTTTCGCAATAGGAGATCCTTCCTGACAAATTCATTAGAATTTTTATTGTTATTTATCAGAATTGGGACGAAAAAGTACCGTCTGATGTAGTATATTAGATATCCAAAAAGGTTTCCAATAAAGTACTTCACAATAGACTTTCACATAAACTCACAGCACACGGAATCGGTGAAGAACTCTGTACATGGATAAGAGACTGACTTACCGGAAGAAAGCAGCGTGTAGTATTAAACGGCGAAGCCTCAGAGTGGCTAGACGTAACGAGTGGTGTGTCGCAGGGGTCGGTCCTAGGCCCCATTCTTTTCATGATGTACATTGATGACCTAGAACTTGGTCTCCAAATTTGCTGACGATACTAAACTAGGAGGTAGAGCTGTAAACAGGCGGGAATGCGAAATGATTCAGAGATCTTAACTTTCTAGCAGAGTGATCAGACAGATGGCAAATGAAGTTTAAAGTAGACAAGTGTAAAGTTAGGACTTTTGAGACAAGAATATACGTTACGACTACAAACTATTTGGAAACTCTCTAACTAAAGTAAATTAAGCAAAGGTCCCTGGAGCTGTCATTAGCAATAATCTGAAATACACTAAACAGTGTCAAGCAGCAAGTAAAAATGGCAACCAAATGTTATTTTTCATAGCTGAGAACATAGATTACAAGACACCAGAAACAATTCTCAAACATTAAAGATTCTCTAGTTAGACCACCCTTTGAATATGCAGTCCAGTTTTTGACCCCAAACTATAAAAAAAAGACGAGGAAAATTTTGAGCAAGTACAAAGAAGCGCGACAAAATTGATTCCATCCCTTAGAAATCTCGCATACGAAGAGAGGCTAAAAGCGTTTGGATCTCTTCTCCCTTAAAAAACGTAGACTTCGCGGCGACCTAATCCAAGTGTTCAAAATTCTGAAGAGTACGTTAACGTAAATCACGAATATCTTTTCGAAATACAAGGAAATACGATTACCTGGACAAATGGAATAAAGCTCAAAGCAAAATGATGTAGTACGGACATGGAATAAAGCTTCTTTTCCTATAGGTGTGTTGAGCACTGGAATAAGTTACCGTCAGACGTAGTGAATGCTAATACTGTAAATACCTTCAAAAGTCGTTTAGACAGATACTTTATGAATTCAGGTATACTTTGAGAAAAATGCCAGAAATAAACTGCATAAACGACAGCGGTAACGGGGACAGTAGAAGGCTAATGTGCAGTAGCGGAGAGTCGACGATAGCTTAAAAAAAATGCTGAACGGAATTACATTTTCTTGTCAAGTTAAACTTCTTTTTCTTTTTTCCTTTAACAGACAACCCAGTCGTGGGCTAATCAGGCCTCCTGTTGTCTCTCTTTCTCGTGTAAACTTATGTAAACAGATATGAGAGCAGTGGGGCGACTGTTGGAAAAGTTAAGAGGTCCCCTTTTTCAGTGATGGGCTGCATCAAAGCGTACGTTCAAGAAAAAGAAAAAGTCTAGGTTTTCAGGCAGACATGATATATGCGAGCAAGGACCAGAACTAGCACACAGGGACACTGCCCCAGGTCTCGAGGTGGTATGCCATCTGGGTCATACACCTTGACATGGAGTATAGTGCGTTTGGGAAACACTTGAGATTGCATAGAATCAGTGGAGGGAGAGATGGAAGGAGGAATAGAAGTAAAGTCATCCAAAGTAGAATGAAAGGAAAGTAGGTTACTAAACAGAGCGAGTTAGTCATATGAAGAGTTAGTCGTTGATCGATCTGGTTGCAGGAGAGAAGGAGAGGTTGTTTTACAGAAGTTATAGAGGTGATACTTTTTCCAAGACCCAGAAATATTTGTCAGTAGAGGTCAAATCAACACACTTTATTTACATGAACGTAGGCTAGATTTTACGGAGAACAGCCTTGCAGTTATTCTTAGGAAAAATGAAAGTGGAGTGGGTTCAGGGGCAGGGAAGAGTTTCATGGTACGATATGCTCTATCTCTGATGCGACAGACGCCAGAGAAAAGCGATCAAGCCAAGTTTAAGGAAAGAAAGATCTAGTAGAAGAAGGCATATAAGATTCCGTCGCAGCCAAGATAACCTCCACTATACGGTCAATACAGTAAGAAACATCCTAAACAGCGAAGCATTACAATCAGTAAAGAAGCCGCGTAGTGATGAGTGCTGAGATCGCACAAACTTCCATATTTGTCGTTTTGAGGTGAGGATAGAGACTGGGTGTACCCATTCAGAAGTGATTCTGCGTCTAGTCATCCTCTCCTATCATTCAGTGAACTTATGAAGTGACCAATGTTCTTCTTGCGCAGGGTCATCTGATTACTTTCCTAGCTCCAAGTGGGCATCGTATGGCCCATACGGCATAGCTCCTCGAGTCCTAAGTTAGGGAGTGTGTATCTGAGCCAGCTGCAATTCTTGCTCGCTTATTTCGTCTTGCAGGTCGTTTCTGCACGCTATGCAAAATTTTCAGCTCTCTCCAGATCAGCCCCGAGAATTTGTTTCATGGCAACCTACAAAGAAACCTTCAATTTTCCTGCTGAAATGAACAGTAGATCATGTAGTTTATGCTGAAATACAAATATTCATCAGGTTCTTGCCCAACACAACTCTGAATCTCACCTCCTAACCGTTGCCAGCGTTGAAACTTGCCCCTTAACCCTGCCATCGCTGACATGTCTCTCGCCCTTGCTAGCGTTGAAACTTGGCCATCAGCCTTGCTGATGGTGTGACACTCTTGTCAGCGGTAACACTTGCCTTTCACCCCTGCTAGTGTTGACTCTTACCCCTCATCCCTGCCAGTGCTAACACTTGCTTTTCACTCATGACAGCGATGACACTTATCTCTCATCCCAGCCAGTGCTTGTCACTCATCCAAGAACAACCCTGCCAAAGCTGATACTTTTCTCTCACCTCCGAAGTCCTCTCTGCAGGGATTTTCAGTGCCTACTTGGGATGCTCCCGGTAAGGTCAGTGCCCTTTTACTTTCCCTCCTTAACGAACTGGAATAAATGAATAAGCACTCAACACGAGTTCCCAACAGTTACAAATACGCTTCTAACACACTTGATCTCTTCTTTACCTGTGAAACCTCCCGCTATGCATAAGATAGCACTATTACGTTAGGGCGCTCCGACAACAATACTAGTTCTATATCGCATACGATTGGGTACCCTCTCCCCCTTTCGAAACGCCAGTGCAGACACTTTGGTAGGTATAATTGGTCGTTCCCACATACTGTCTTTTTTAACTCTTCTATGTAGGAACGGTTACTGATTCACAGATCGGGGTGTCCCCAGCTGTGCTGACCGTACAGCGGAGGTCATCTTGGTATGGAGTTCTACACCTCTTCATCCAAGCTCTCCTCTCCCACAATCCTAATGTTATCGTTCCATTTCTGATTTTTATAGCATCAGGGCCATGAACCTCTTCCATTCCCCTAGATTCCATTGTTTTCGTTTCTGATCAGAATTACTGCAAAGCTCTTCCTCGTATATCTTAGCACTCCTTAATGAAAGGAGGTCTTTCTTTGAGTTCTTCCTCTACTGAATTTTGCATATTATCCTTTCATCCCCTCTTTTGACCCGATCAGTTTATAGCTATCTCCCTAGCTGGTAAAAACTATGTTTTTGATAACTTTTCTGTTTTTCTTCTTTGAATAATTTTGAGTCTAGTCCTTTTCCCTCATCTTCTACCACTGAACGTATGGTATTTCATATGTTTTTCTTGCACAGAGTCTTTCCAGACTTTCTCGGCTTCAAGTGGGCAAGGCGTATGGCCTAGACGACATACTTCCTCGAGTTCTGAGGAGGTGTGCCTCTGAGCCAGCTTCCGTTTTTGCTCGACTAATTCGTTTCTTTCTAAAAGCCAAAACTTTTCTTTCTTCTGGGAAACGTGCCTTGGCGCAGCCTATTACTTACAAAGGTGCCAGTTCAGAGCCTTCTAATTACTGCCCCACTGATCTCCATTCTGTAATCTCGAATTTCTTTGAAACTCCATTTATTCTCACTTTTTCAGCCATTAGAATCCCTATCTCTCTTTTAAACCTCTATTACGGGCTATCACAGTTCAAAGTCTACTGGCGATCTTTTTTCCTATGTGACTCACTTTTAGTTTTCCTCTTCTCAGGGATGTTGATGAATCTATCGTCATAGCCCACTACACCTACAATGCATTTGACGGGATGTGGTGTAAGATTTTTTTTTTCCTGGCATCTTTTGGCTTTTCTTCTTCGTTTTATGATGCATAGTTTTCTCTTTAGTCGGTCCACTGCAGAGTTCGGTGGTAGAGCGAGTTTCCCCTCTTATCCTACAAACAGCAGAGTCTCTCAGCATTCTTTTCTATCATACAAGGTCTTCCTTCCGTCCACAAATAATCTCTATTTTGTAATTCTGTTTGGTACGCTGATGATTCAGCTCTAAACGCTACAACTTACCTTCCTCTCCTGCTGAACTCTGATATCTTGCGCTGAACATATCTCTTCTTACAATATAGATCTGTACTCCAACTCGTAATGATGTAGCAGTACCCTGGTCGAGTTCAGTAGCGCTAGAATGGTATTTCTCCCTATGTTAAGTGTCATTCGCTTCTCTTTGTACAATCTTCAAGCAACACAATTCATCGTACGAGAACATAAACATGGTGGCCATTTCAATGTCATCCACTCTCTCCTGGAAATATCATAAAACTGCTTTCCAAAAGCCTACGGCTTTGTATAGGTGCCGTGATTACTTTTTCTTGTGAGGAGCTACTGTATATCATATGTACAGGGGTTGTAGTTACCCCAACACGGAGTAGGGCTCACTTATTTAGAACGTTCCTTCCCTCACCTGTTTGTTAGTTAGGTTACAGTCAAGTGTTTTACGTCTCATCAGTTCCTCAGTCATCACCGCTCTCCAACCATCCTCTTCCGTCTGCCGTGATGTTGCTACCCTTCCCAGTTGTATGGGTATTATTTCGGCCACTGTTCTCATCAGCTGTCTGTGTGTTCCTTGCCACTATGGACTGGACCTGTAACAAGCGTCTGGCTGCTTCCTCCTCTAATTACTGTGAAGACAGGCCATATGGGGCTTGACTTCTCTTTGCTTCGAACTGTGAAGCTGTGGGACTCTTCTACTTTTTACGTCTTTCCTTCTTCATGGAACATTTCTGCATTTAATCTTCAGGTGTATAAACATGCAAAGAGGTTTGATAAATTTCTTCATCCTTTTTCTCATACATTAGCCTCACTCGAGACAGCCATGATTTAAAGTATGTTTTTTGTGTGACACACGGCCGTTAGGAAAATCAGCGCTATCACTGACACTTTCATCCCTGCCAACTCTGACACTTGCTTCTTACCTCAACAGTGCTGATACTTGCTTCATATCCCTACCAGCGATGACATCTCCTTTCAATCCTGAAAGTGCTTGACATACTTTTCACCCCTACAGGCGCTGACACCTTAAACCGTTGATCATGGCCCTCTCACTGCTGGAGACAGGAACAGCTACCATTATAAGATGACCCAGATGTACCTCACCATCGATTACATATTCGATGACATCAGGTATAGAAATATAAGTAGTGTGACGAAATATGTCGCACATATCTGTTGCAAGCAGAGCTTCACTCTGCTCATATCCCCGCCATGACCACTCAGTTATCAGGCTCCTTTGAGCCACCCTAATGCAACCCTCACTCCTCGCTAATCTTGCCCTTCCCTGTGATACCCGACCCCCAGGCCTTAGCCAAACCCACACCTCTACCCTGTCCTCCACCATTCTGATTACCCACTTGCTCACTGCCCCGATCAAGACCTCTAAATGGTACTCTTACAGACATCATCATAGAATCTTTAGCCATGTTCTATATCCATTACCCCTCTCTTAGACTTCTGACACTGACCTTAACTACCTACCCTCACCAACACTTCCCCAAACTCCTACTCTCGCCATCACTTTTTAAACCTCTTGCTCTTACGAGCTTCTCACGAACCTTCTACACTCATCAACATTTCCCCTACCGTCAACCCTCACTAACACCTTCCTGGACAATTAGAAAAAAAGAAAATGTCAGCAGAGTTAACAATCCCTGGAAACAGGACAAACTCCGTAAATTAGGTGGTTGTGTTTTTTCTTCGTACTTGGTAATTTTGGGTCTAATGCGATTAGAAAATGAGTTGTCGATGCATGTAATGCACTGTATATTGAACTTATGATGTGACGTCCAAGAGCTCTGTACTGATGAAATCACACTCTTGGTAAATGATAAGGAAGCAACTGTTGTGGGAGTTTGTAGCAACACCAACGTAAACTGGGATCTTATGGCAGGTGACCATGAGGGAAAAAGTCTAATTGTTTGAAAGGATGATCACTTTTTAAATTAGATGGTCCGAAATCCAACGAGAGGCAGTAATATATCAGATGTAGTAATGTACACAAATAAGAACATTATGATTAACTCTGTGGTCGGCTAGGAAATAACGATCACAATATTGCCAGATTAACTGTAACCTGCCTGTTTGATTTCAAGGAAAACAACACGATGGTACGCAATTCCAGATTAGCTGACTTTTATTGATTACTTCATGACTCATGTAAAGTAATTTGGATGAAGCTATCAAATGTTAATTCAGTAGAAAAGATGCGGAATAACTTTAAGAAATACGTTTGTTTCCCTTAGAGAATTAATGTCCTTTATCACGTAAAAAGGAGCTGTGAGAGGGAAGAGTCAGGTTGGGTGAATGAAGTAAATGACAATCAAAGGTAGGATAAGGGCTTAGCGGAATAAATGAAGGGCTTACAGGATATCTAAGTCAAGTGGCGTAAATTATGACAATAAAATGTGTATATGATTAGAAAGAGAGTGTAGGAACAAAATCTCAACCAGTTAGACAACGATGAAAAAAGTATTATTCACAATGTGAGAAAGAACCCTAAAGAATTCTATAGTAAAAGAGTTATATGCGAGAAAAAATCAGGGACACTAGTGGCCCATTATCAAATGATAGTGGTGTAATAAAAAGGGGTAATGAAAATACGGTTATCCTTTTTAATATGTATTTCGTTACGGTGCTTCCCAACGAAAATTCATGTCCATACCACAAAAGCAAAACGTATCTCTGAGCATCGGAAGTGATGAACTAGATATTAACAATACTGAATGCCACGATGAACTTATGTGTCTAGATAAACTATATCTGAACAAATCAGCTGATTCTGACGATATCATCCCAATAATACTGAAAATACTCGATATACACTCTACTGGTATAGACTTGATTTTCCATAAACCCTTTAATTAAAGTAAATAATAGAATATTGCTAAACAAGGTCAAAGTTCACGGCATAAGAGTTAGAATCCGCACGTGATAACGGATTTGCTTTCTCAGAGGATAAGCATCTGACTGGATTCACATTGCTCAGTCTTAGGACTCGTACTTTTCAGCACGTACGTCAGTGGCCGAGAGGCGAGACTCACCAACAGAATCTCATCTGCAAACGTCACAGAATCAAGAAACATGGCCAACTCAAAGGAAGAGTGTCTGAAGATTCAGACAGATTTCGATAAACTGACTGAGTGGAGAAAGACATGGCAGATGGATTCAGTGTAGACATATGTAGAGTTATGTCTATTAGTACCAAAAATATAAATTGTAAGAAATTCTTGGGAAACTCCTACAAGAAGTTAAAGAAAAACGAATAACCTTAAGTGATTATCAGTCATGACATTAAATACAGGAAACAATGCCTAGCTGCATACAATAAGGCCAACAGGATGTCAGGTTTCGTAACCTAAAATGTAAACTAAGAAACAAAGGATACGACACTCATCCGTTACAGTGTCTTGGTTAGACCCAATGTGGAATACGTTGTTCAGTTCTGGTAACCAAACTTCGCCAAAAATGAAAAGAAACGAGAGTGAATTCAGAGAGCAGCGACGAAATTACTCCCTTCAGTCAGGCATAAGTCTTGTGAGGAAAGACTCAAAGACATGATTATTCTAAAAAAATATGCAGACTCCGAGGTGACATTATGAAAGTGCTTAAGATTCTAAATAATGTCGATAACATATACGATAATTTTTTCACCCTAGACAATGTGAGAAATAGCTTTTCAGATAAAAGGAATATGTGATGGCAATGTGGGCAAAAGTCTTTTTTTTTTTCACGTATAGAGTGGTGTAGCAGTGGAATAATCAACCTTCCGAAGTATTAATTGCAAAGACTTTAGATTCTTTTAAATCGAGGTTAGACAAATACTTCAGTGACATGTACCTCTTATTATTGATAGAAAACATATTGCCATTAATCATTTGTATTCTTTTCAGATTGCAGCTCCAGAGCAGTCTGACAGGGAATTCTTTCAAGTCCTCATTTTCTTGTAGCATTTCCATGACAGTATTTTACCGCTTTGCTGCACGGTATTATTTCTTATTCATTTCCTTCCGGTAATTGAGCACGTGGGGGTGGAAAGTGGGACAGTGCCTTTTGCTTTGCTATCCTACATATCTCTACCCCTATACTTAGATTTTTTGTTACAAATAACCTCGTTATTGTCCATCGCGTCTCCTGTTATCTATATTTCCATGTACTCCTACCCGGAACAACTCCTCTCAACCTCCTAACCAAACCAACACCTCTTCAACCTCTTACCCTCACCAACTCCTCTCCAACATACTAACCTTACCAGCATCTCCCTTGGTTTCTACCCTCACTAACGCCTCCATGACATCCAGTCCTTTCCAAATCCTCCTTAACCTCCTACCCTCAACAATTCCCTCCAACTACCTACTCTCACCAACACCACCTCAACCCCCACTTTCACCAACATCTCCCCGACCTCCTACGCTCACCAACACTTTCCCAACTTTCTATCCTCAGCACTTCCTCCTAAGCCTCCTACCCTTATCAAACCTTCCCGACTTCGTCCCCTCACTTCCACCTCCCCATCCTCCTACCTTCGCCAACAGCTTCCTAACCTCCGAGCTCCTACAGGACTTCCCCAGTTTCCCTACTCTAACCCCTAAACCCCTTCCCAGAGCTCTCCAAATCCCCTACCTCACCCAGAAACGCTGCACATTTTACCAATCCCGTGTGTGAGAAATTTTGCACCTGTCGCACAATAACATATGGCGCACGGAGCTTAAATGTGGCTTCAGATTTGGGCGCCAGATGCAGATGGCGCCATTATCGTTTCCTTCGCTAATACTTCCCGTTCTCGATAATACCGTAAATGCTCCCTGATCTCGACACCGCCTATACCGCATCTGCATCTGGATAATTCGTCTTTCTACGGCCTCGCGTTCTGGCAGGAAACGACCCCCTAAAACATGAGCAAGTTTCTAGTATTGGCCAGCTATGGTCTCCATCCTCACTGCTCCCGGTCTGGTAGTGCGGGAGGATGTATCTCACATACCGAGGCTATTGGTACATGCAACTGCTGCCAGTTGCAGTATGCAAGCACTTACAATCCACTATAAACTTGACACGTTTTGCGAAAGGAGTTCTGCTTATTTGTTGTTCTGCAAAAACTTATTTCGCGACAGATGGGGTGGGTGAGTTTGCCGTAGATAAGGTAAAAGAAGGACGAGAGCTTGGACGCGCTTGTGGTGATATATGAAGACCAGGTGTCTGGGGAGAATGGTGCTCTATTTGCACTCTGGGTCCTACATAAGGAGAACAAGAGCCTGGACGAGCGTATGATGATGTGTGGTGCCACGACTCGTACGAAGGTCTCCCTTGACTATTTGTAGCTTCGACTATTTTCTTGGTTCTGTATATGTTCATGTACATATATTTTCATGTATATGAGTGTACACATTTGTCTTCATGTGTGTGTGTGTGTGTGTGTGTGTGTGTGTGTGTGTGTGTGTGTGTGTGTGTGTGTGTGTGTCTTTGTGTGTGTGT
>JAYMFT010192529.1:0-10000 GCA_038088735.1 Panulirus argus
AGATTGGACGGACACTGTCATCATGAGCTTATAAATGTTAGAGCGGATAGGAATTGGCAAGAGTACTTATGTGAAAAGAAAGTAATAATAATAAGCATGGTATGATTAAGTGTGTGATGCTTGTAAGATGATGATGGTAGGATTAGCTTGGTAGTTCCGTTTTGGTAAGAAGGAAGTAAGACCAGCAATCCTGACATGGAGAGTGTAGGAATGTTCCGAGCACCACTTTAACGCTGGAACTGGTATGAAGGTAAATTAGACGTGATGTGCAACGTAGTACCAGGATCTGGTCTGGAAGAGCTCAACAATATGGGGTGTGTCCCTGGTGCAGTAAAAGACTGTCAAGCAGTATAGAGGAACACCAACACCTGGTCGACGATACACCTTCCTAACAGAGTTAAAGCACCAATTTCATCATCTGATGTGGTATATGATAATTTATTTACTTCGATATAAAAGATAGCAAGGGTTCCAGATCACACTGAAACAACTGAATTTCTCATTTTAAGGTAATTTAATAAAAAAATATAAATTACTGTATTTAGACCTTAAGATGGTTTTCAAGATTTGCTGCTCCCACAGCTTGGACTGGGAACTTACATGATCCTTTGTATACCTTACGATGGTTTCAGATGTCTTCTCCATCCCCACAGCACGGTCTAGGACCTAACCTTTACCTTGGTTATACCTTGCGATTTGGGATCTTTCCTTACGTATACCTTAAGATGGTTTCTGAGGTCTTCTCCCCAAACAGGTCGATCTGGGACCTTCGATGGTTTCTGAGGTCCTCTATCCCAATAGCTCGATCTGGGACCTTCGATGGTTTCTGAGGTCTTCTATCCCAACAGTTCGATATGGGTCCTTCGATCGTTTCGTAGGTCTTCTGACCCAACCTCATGATCTGGGACCTTCGATGGTTTCGGAGGTCTTTTACCCACCACAGCTCCTAAGACCAAACTGTCGTGTTGTTCCTTCTCTCCGTCAAGCTGTTGGAGGTCGCGGATGGAGAAATCTCAGTAGCTGTCTCCCCTGCAAAATATGCCGTCACTCAGTCAGGGCAATGTTGCTCCTGAGAGAAAGCTTCCCATAAACAGACACCTGCCGTCTGCGCGTGGCAGTAGCAGTAAAGACACTTGTCGCACCGAGAAGAGCGAAGGAAGAAATGATAAATGATCGTGGTATGTTTAACATTTAGCGTCACGCGAATGTGATCTTGTGAGTGAGAATTGTGTAAGTTTTTGAGCAGGGCTTGAAACTGGGGAAGCTGCAGACTGAAAAGGAATAGAAGAAAAGGAAGCTTGTGTTAAGAAGTGAGGGAAAAGTGAAGTTGAACCAGGATATCTAAGGCTAGACAAAAGGACCGACTGACTTGGAAGGCACATGAGGAAAGCTTTAAACTGGAGGAGGTCCTTTGGGAAAAGAGGCCGGAAATCACAACTAGTTTAGTGGTGGACTGAAGAGTTGGATGTTTATACCCGTGCCCTTCAAGCAGCACGATACGACCCTTCGGTATGATGACCTCGTCTCTGACCTAATTCTTAAGGTTCGGATCGAATGCCAAGCCATTATACTCCAAGGGTTTTGCCCAAGGATCGTAACCGTCTTCAAGGTGACGATTGTTCGTCTTAGCAAGTTTCATGTTTGCGGAGCCAATTGGATCAGCGGCAGTTCTTAGTAATGTTAGTTTTCGATGGAAAAAAACTTTTGCAGGTTATTGCTAGACGTTTATCTGTCTGTATTCTTGAGTTCATCTGAGGAAATAACCAGCTGCTGGCATTCATGCTTGTCAGGGAACAGCCCTAGATTAAGCATTTTCTGCGTGGATGATGTCGAAGAATCTTTAAATGAAAAGCTTTGATTGCAATAGACAAAAATTTAATTTGGGCCGAGCCAAATGTATCAGCAGTACTCTCTGTTGTACATGCCAGTCGTAACAATGTGCGGACTTTATTAAATATGTTCTTTGTGTATCCTGAAAATTAATTGTATATGGGTGGAAAATTGCAGAAAATGTCTCATTTTCCCTTCACTTTCTCCCTTGAAAATGAAAATTTACATACTCCAAAGTGAAACCATGGAGCAGATGTGAAGGCCTGGGCGAAAAATTTATATGAAAGTATTGTCGAATATATATAAACATTTATGAAGTCCAGAAGTCCACTGTATACACATCAGGACTTCAATGTTTATACAGAAAGTTTATACAATTAATCTAGGTGAAAGGAGAGTTTATTGAGAAGGAAAAGAATTATAGCGAAACTGTTTTTACAGTATAATGTTAACAGCACTGAGGTCTGTGATCTCGCAGAGCCCGAAATGAATATCAGAAGTAAAAAATACGAAAATGAAAGAATGTATTCGAAACGCTAAAGCGGTGAGAACGGCGCAGTCTGAAAACACGTCCTGCGGATGCAGAAAACTCTGGTTGATGTAAAGGGAAACCTCCGTGATAACAGGACCAGCTGTGCAGCAGCGAGAGACTACCAACAGATATAATCCATACTACCTGCCGCTGGGCTTCTGACAACAGTAGTGCAGTAAGGAGTTTCAGCCCCATTGTGAGCGGAGAGTGAAGAATTAAAATTTGCCAGACGTAATGCCGGAATACCGTTAACGCAATGCCAGACGGAAACAAGCATCATCGTAGCTTGGAGGAAGAAGGTAAAGATTTACCTTCAGGAGACACAGCAGAGCAACAGTCTTCTTTAAAAAAGATGGCAGGCTGGATTTTACGGCCCTTCAAGATAAGAGAGGTAAAACCAGTTATAACGCTCTTTAAGGTATCTGAATAAAATGCCACATTGTGCTAACATCACCTTTCAGAGTGGGTGAAATTGCGGAGCTTAAGTGTGCGAAGATTTTGCGCGGGCCGCGGTAAAGGATCTGATGTACTGATAACTACTGAAAGCCCTTGTGGTGTACTCTCTGGAGTGCCTCTTTGGAGGGAGATTATAAGCCCCACTAAAGAGGATTGACTGTTGTGACAGCTCATTCTCTCGAACTGCTAAGCTGTGAAATGCTCTTATATCTTGTCTTTCCATCTTCATCCAACCTCTCTTCCTTTCTTCCGAGCCCTGATTAATTTTTCTTTCACTTCTGTCTTCCATCTGAGATGACTTTTATTGAGGTCACTGTAAAAAGATCCTGGAGGGAATGCTCCTTCACCTGAACTCTAATATAGTTCCCTGTTGCTTCGACAGGTATGGAGTACTGTAAATTTGGAAGACCAGTAAATCATACGATGCAGTAATTACAGTGAGAGAAAATATTACGAAATTCTGTGGCCCATAATTGTATAATATTTTACCTGTAGTCTTTACGAACACTATGGACTGTACCGTGCAGAAACTTAGTGACGTGGACAGGTGCCTACAAATTGTGCCAAACCAGCCAGGATGTAAACGATGTGTCGGCGTAGAAGAACCGGCTTCAAGTAGCTTGGCTGAGCATTGCAGTAGCACGACAGCTTATTCCTCGACGGTTTTGTTGGGGTGCAAGACTTCCGAAACTATCGAAAGGTATACTGAGGGTAAGGTAAGGTTCCGGACTCCGCTGTGGGGATGGAAGACTTCTAAAAGGTAATTTAATGGTCCTGGACCGAGCTGTGGGGGAAATGATACCTCCGAAACTCTTGTAAGGTATACGTAAGATAGGGTAGGGTTCCAGACCCCACTTTGGGGGTAGAAGACCTCCGGAACTATCGTAAGGTATAGGTAAGGTCCCAGACCGAGATGCTGGGTAAGACTACGAAAGCACTCGTATCTCCATGTTGTCTTTTCCATGTGGCTACCAGCATATTCCCGAATCACGTGTTCTTTTGTGATTTACCTGCATAATGGTGTGCGTGTGTTGCTGTCACAGAGGCTCCGGAAGGGTTGATATGAAATATTAATCAGCATCTTTTATTCATAAAGAGTAATACGTTTAGGCATTAAAGCGTTTTAGGCAGTTAAAAAATCGGATGATGTTGGGTTGGTATAAGTCGCCCCCGCCGTGCTTTGATATGACGCGAGATTTTAATTACATGATTTTAAACCACATTAAGAAATGCTTTAATTTTTCATAAACGTTAGGACTGAAACTGGGATATCTCAGAGTGAGAGCCATGGACATGTGTGATAGATATAAACATACAATATACCTTATATTTTTTTCAGTCGTAAAAGGTTTATTTTGGTGTTTGATAACTGAAAATTCCCTGATTTATCAAGAGAGGGACGTCTGTCATTTTACCTTACTTTAGGGATTATTCCATAACCTTTGAGTTGATTTTAGTTTTTGGAAGCAGAGATAGGGAATTAGAAGAACGGTTTACCAAACTTCTAATTCGTATAATGTGGAACGGTGATTGCTGATGCCTCGGATAGTATAGTGCTATATTGTAGCGGTTTAAAAATATTCCCGAAAACTATAAAGATATTGATTGGTGTAGGGATTTGCCGCTAGGAAAGGGGTTGGGGCAGCTCCCCTTTATATAACTTTTTTTTTTCCTATATATTACTGGAGAAAATTTAGGTTAAAGTTTTTATAAGTATGACAGATATTTTTTTTAGTAATGACAGTGTGTCAGTGCGACGCGCCACAATAGTGGGCCCGGGTTCAAGTCTTGAACTGGGCAGACTGCTCACACCCAACCCATCCGTTCATCTTCCCCTCCTTAGGGGCTGGTCGATGAACAGGTGCCTGGCGTCAGCTGAGAAATGTATACGTGTGTACATGCATAAGCGAGGTTAAGAGACGGGGCAACACCAGTGTAAAATCTCTTCCTCTCCTCGTAACACTCAAACGGTAATCAATTATTGATAGCCTTTTCGTGGTAGAAGATAACGCAGATCGTCATTAATATTCGACAAACTCTCATTGTAAAGATGGTGTTGGTACAGTGTGGCCCAACACCAGCTGCGGCGGCGGCGGCTGACGGATCGTGCGGCGCCGCTGATAGGGAAAGTCGCATCGCTGTGCCGCACCACAGTTGGTGGCCGCTCCGACTGCCTCCCGACGGCCAGACTATTTGCACGTTCTCATCAGCTGATGGAAGGGGTGGGTGGTGCTGCAGGGGGCAACCACCAAAGTTGTTTTACGACCCGTGGTGGGTGTTTTTTTTTTTTTTTGAGGGAGGGAAGGGTGGTCCTTGGTCAGACGGCATGTCGTGGAGTCGTGTGCACCGCTCTCTGCACACCTCAGCTTTAATGAACGCACACGACGACACACGAGAAGCGTACACACCAGTTATCTGCCGTCGTCACTGATAATACATCAGGTATGCCCTGCTTAGTTGGACCTGAGCAACACAAGGGTATCAGCTTAGGTTAGGTTTTTTCTTTCACAAAGATCAGATTTATTGATATGTTCCTATATTTATGGTCTTGCAAGAGGCCGGGTGTTTTGAGTGGGCCTGGTTGGAGGCATGTTGGAGTAAGCAGTCAGTGGGAGGTGTTTCAGGACTGAGGCCAATTAACCTTTTGAGCTCGATTGTTCCGACCCTTAACCACGACGGTACGACCCTTGGGTATGATGGCGTGAACCTATGACATGATGACTTCAGGGTCATTGTTAATGGTCAGGCTGTCATACCCAAGGGTCGCGCTGGCGTCCTTCGTCCCTAAGTGGATCAAAGTTGAGTAGTTGAGTGGCCGTTGTAGAGGACAGTCATCACACAAGGCAATCTTGTATCATTAACTGAGTCACCTCCTCTTCAGGCTTGACAGTTTGGCCTTTTCCAGTTCAACTTGTTTGGGGAAAAAAGTTGAAAAATCCTGTATAGCAACAGGAGCGAAGTTTGCAATAAAGCCCTGTCGAAGTGAAAGGTATCTTGCAACATTTCGATTCGCTTCTGGTTGGTGTGGACAGTAATGAGAAACTTTGTTCATTCTGAAAGTTGATATTTGTAGCCCCCATTAACCCGTGCATCCATAGTTATATATATATATATATATATATATATATATATATATATATATATATATATATATATACAGTGTTATATAGATGAAGTTTGTGATGGTCATTATTAGAGCTTTGATGTTGTCAACGTTCTTCACTTAAGGCATATGACAATAGGAATTTGTGACTATTTTGCTAATATTGTTCTTGATATTTTTCCCTGTGTTACTGATGGAAAGAAATTATTGAACGCTTCCTCAGTATATGAAATATTTTCAAGTAAACTTTCCTTCCTGCTGTGTACAACGAAGATGGTTATAACTCTGCTCACATAAGTTGTGGTTTAAAGTTTTCGAGTGAGGAAAGTGGAGGGTTTCATTTGGTGGCACGCGACGTCAGTCCACGGGGTATTATCACGGGTCTTCTGAAAGGTGTTGAGAAAAGTGAAGGTGGAAAGAGACAGGTAATATAGTGATAATACACAAGGTGGAATTTCTGGCAGGAAGTGGTATGGACAAGCAGGGAGATGAAATGTCCGGTCCTTTGTGGAGGGTGTCGACCATGAGGGTGTGGGAGTGGAGAGTGGGAGCACAGCCACCTACTGCGTGTCCAGGACAGTGTTGCTTTGGTGACTGGGAGGGCACAGAACCGCCCCCTACCCCCACATGTCTAGGACAGTGTTGGGATGGTGACTGAGGGTTTCATAGGCCCCACCTAATGTCCAGGACGCTTCTGTTTTACCTTTGTTCCTCTTTCTCCTTAGAGGCAACTCGAGGGAAATATTTTTAAGATTGTAACTTAAGGGAAATGCTCTAGGGTCAGGATTTTTTTTTTAAGACCAAATGCACTTGCATGGCTTTTGAGAGATTTCAGAATAACACTACAGAACCTAACTGGTCACTGGGTTCTGAAGATGATTGTAGGAACAAAATCTTTATTGATTTTGAATTGTCCCGTTTCCCGTTCTCTCGGTTTTAAGGGAAACGTCCAGCGTTTTCATTGTATAATGTAGTTGAACTTTTAGGAGGCAATTCAGTGGGCTATATTTTTTAGTGTAGGAGACGATGGTCGTCGAAGGCTCTACAGCTTTACCATTTCCCTCATGTTATAGGGTGACAGCAGAGGCCTAAAGTTTTATTAGCGTGTTTTATGTACATCCTCAGTAACTGACGTGGTCGTGAAGGTTGGTGGGAACGAAGCCGTCGCTTCCGTCTGAATGAAGACTTGTTTTATTGATGCTGGAAGGGACGGAATCCGGCTGGGAGACTTGGTCTTTGAGCATTCTCTTGTTGGTGCCACGTACTAGTCAGACATCGGGGGCTCCTGAGCCTGGCTGTCCGTGTGTTCGAGTATAGGACAACGTTCCAGTCAACGCTGAAGCTGCAGCTTGTGAAGCTGAGATGTTTTGAAACCTCATTCCAGACAACCTTAAACGCGAAGCTGAAGCATCTCAAGCGGAGATGTTTTAGCATCCTCATTTCTGAGAACCTTAAATTTGAAACTACATAATGCGAGACAAAGAACTTTGAAACTTCATTCCTGTCAAACTTAAAGCAATTGCTTGTGACGCCAAGCCCTATACGACAAGGAGCTCATATAGCTGGAAGACGCTGGGATTTTCTTGCTTGACAGTTCCATTATAGGATCGATTCTCGCCGAGACGTAAGGAGGGAGTGTGCCATTCTGCCTGTTACGACCTTGGCAGGCACTTGTCCTGCTTTACGCTGTCATCATACTTGTCAATAGCCTTCCCCAGGTCTCGCCAGTGTATGTTATTGCTGAGGCTTCTTTCACATTCCGGTATCTTGTGCAATAGTGATATTGCTCTTGTGAAAAGCCGGAGCGTTCATAGCGCAGATAATGCCCGTCCGGATCGTTCCCTCCGGCGAAAGAATCTTAACTCGGCCATTTTTTCCTTCTTCCTGATGTTAGTACCATTGGTGTGTAGCTCGAGAGAACCGCACGCGCCTCCCTCCTTCCTAGATGCATTAGGATCTGATTAGCATAAAGCTGTGATGTTAGACTGGGGACGCAAGCGTTGCTCCGCGACAAGACGTGGCCGTGGCTAGATCGCTAGCGACACCACGGCCGGAGCAGTAGAGGCAGCGGTAGCAGGGGCACCAGTGGCACCACTGCAGGAACAGAAGGAACAGTGACAGGAACAGAGGCGTGAGTAACTGAAGCAGAAACAAGAGGCATAGGCGGCTGCAGCAGAGGCAGCAGGAGCATAGAGGATATGATAACAAGATAAGAAGCCTGAGCACTTGAAACAATAGAGACACACAGACGCTAACGACTAAGTTAGCGGCAGCAGCAGGAACGGAAGTTTGGACGGCAGAGACATCAGCGATACGAGCCTCAACAGCACTGCAATAAGGTACAACAGCGCCACCGTTGCAGCAGTAAGGTACAGCAGCTTTACCGCTGGAGCAATAATGTAAAGGAGGAGACCCGCTGGAGCAGTAAGGTATACGTAAAGGAATTGGAAACAGTAGAACCCGAGGGAAATACAGGGATTTAAGGGACTTCGTTTCTTGTCATATAATATCTTGGACTTAATGATGATTTTGATAACTTTTTTCCCACAGGTATATATACAGTGTATAACTCTGAAACCCAGATACAAACGATGATTGTGGAAGAAGAATATGAAGGAAAAGAGAACGTGAAATGAATTCGGACGTAACAAGAGCAGAAAGGCATGGGATATAGGTTTATCTCTAAAGGCAGAACAAAAAAATAAATGGTCCCGAACTCTCAAAAAGTCGTATTTTTTTCGTTTATTTTTTGAAAGCTTTCTGGTTAAAAAAAAAGACGAAAAAGAGGGTCAAACGTTGTAGCCAATTTCATTATTATTACTATTATTATTATTGTTGTTATTATTATTATTATTGTTGTTATTATTATTATTATTATTATTGTTATTATTATTATTATTATTATTATTATAATTATTATTTTCATGATTATTATTATTATCATCATGTAAACAAACTGACGGTGGCAGTGAGAGCAGCAGCTGAAGCAGCATCGACAACATGAACAGCAACTGAAGCAGCTTGAGCAGAATGAGCAACAGAAGCAACATGGGCATCAAAAGCAAGAGCTGAACAGGAGCATCCACAGCACGTTAACAGCAACAGTGTCAACATTATCATTTACAGCAACGTAGCTGCAGCAAAGGGTATAGTAACCACAGCACCAGAAACACCAACGGCAGCAGTATGAACAGCTTCGGTACGTTAAAACCCGGGGAATCAGTGCCACTAAGAGCAGCAAGAACAGCAGCGGTAACTCTGACTCAGAGTGAGCAGCAGAAGCAGCAGCAGGAACAGCAGTAGCGGAGAGAGTAAGACCAACAGCTTCAGTGGCGGCACCGTAGACAGTGTTGGTAAAGCAACAGCAGCAGCAGCTGTGGAGACAGCAGGAGCAGCATGGCAACAGTAGGCTCGTTACTCTCATCCTTTCCCCCCCGCGGCACCGACTAGGCTAGCCAGAACCATCGTGGAGACACAATGTCGGCTTACACAATAGTCCCACCTCAATATATGCACACACACACACAAAAGATAAGAAAAAATTCATACACACACACACACACACACGCTAATCTATATACGACGATGTTTTGTCGGCGCAGTCGTGAGAGCTAATTCAATTTTGTATTCTTGTATGATATTTTTCTGGCATCAGCTGTGTATGTAGAGTCTGTCACCGATGTCCTGGGGGCTTTGAGGTTTCTCGAAGTGCAGAATTAAACGCAGGAAACATTTGCCAATGATGCCATGGCATCCAGACCTTATTTTGTTCCACTGATGAGATGGGTTGATACTAAATGCTTAACCTCTCCATCACGATGGTACGACTCTTAAGGGTGATAGTTCGGCACTAGGGCACACAATGGCACGGCCCTGGAGCACGGTGGCAAGACCCTTGTGCGTGATTGCACGGCCCTTGGGCACGATAGCGTGGCCCTTAAGCACGAAGGTTTACGACGTTTGATTACGACGGCATGACTCTGGCGAATCACTGCCTTGCCTTTGACCTGATCCGTAAGGGATAAATCGAGGGTCTCGACATCATACCAGATGGTCGTGCTGTCATGCTAAAGGATCGT
>JAYMFT010192540.1:0-11828 GCA_038088735.1 Panulirus argus
TTTTTTCTATATATATATATATATATATATATATATATATATATATATATATATATATATATGGACGCTACATCTGCCGTTTGTCACCCGTCACAATTCCCATACACAGTTATGCTTCTGACATTTTCTGTATGCATTCTATCTTAACACAACTAACACACACACACACACACACACACACACAGAAAAAAAAAATACCAAGTATTTATTAAGTAATTGAGCCGCCATTAAAATGATTAGAGAGAGGAGTGGAAGACGGCACGAATGAGCTTTAGGAGGAGACCCTGCTAGTTTACAATCAGGTCTTACAGCACAGCAGGCCTGGAACTGGACACTGCTAGCTTGGGGTTCAGAACCCCCTATTAACACAGCAGCCTTCATATCAGACCACGCAAGCTGGGAATGTGGACCTACAGCTTTGTTAGAACTGAGATTGGGCTTTGAAGCACCATCACATGCTCTGGAAGGAGACCACTACAACAGCATCCTAATCCTTAGAACCAGACTCTACCGACGTTACTAGCCTTAGAATTTGATATTTCTAAATCACGGGCTTCTTACAGTCAAAAGCCTGAAGCACTGACAGTGAAATTCTGTGGTCGGGGCAACAACTTCCCTCCTTTAATAAACTGCTCTGTGTTTTGCACTAACTTTCGCTCGAGACAGCCCCTCACATTGGCTGCCCTCCAGGAAGCATTCTAGGCAAAACAGCTGTGGGAAATGACAAAGCCAAAGATCATTAAACATCTGTGGTGATATAAGGAGTCAAGTATTGTACATTAACACCACAGGAAGGTAGGATGATGATGATATCTGTACAACTGGCAAGACACTGAGCATTCTTCTCTCTCTCTTCGGTTAAGCTTCTAAGTCACCTACAAGTAATACTGTTAACTAGCTTTTTTTTTTATAATATTGTTTACTTACAAACATGTACTGTATTATATACTGAATATCTTGTAGTATAAGAAAGACAAGTTTGTTGGAAGATTCACATTTGGCAATTTGACAATATCATTTTGGCCAGGTATCAAATTGGAACACTGGTGGAGCAAGTTGTACCATAATTCTTTAGGACAAACATTCACCTTGTGTCAAAAGCTTGCAAAATCAAATTCACCGTAAAATGCATATGGAATATCTGATACAAAAAAAGAATATAAACTGTCAATAAGGGCTGGCATTTTCACCAGCCTTCAGTAGCATGACCATTACAGAATAAATAATTTTTGAACCAATCTTAAAATGAATGTGTCTGCAAGTTGTCTGGAGTCGACAAGAGGCAAAACACACACACACACACACACAAAGGAATGTGAGGCAGATACATCATGCAAAAAAAGGAAAAAAACCAAAGTGCAGAAGTGTGGATGTTGGTAACATCGAGTTCCCATAGCTTGGCTACTTCTTTTACAATGAAAACATAAAGCCACTTCACAACTACACCGATATATACTAACATAGACGTAACATTAGTTTAAGTATCTTTATAATCCTCCATCAGTGGGAGCATACCCATATACTGACTAAAATTATGAAGACTCTTTCAGATTCAAAAAACACTTGAGCAGTCCAGGGACGGCCGCTCAATTTGGCAAAGCAGAGAGAGGGTTTTTTTTCTTTTTTCTTTCTTCCTGTCACTTGAGCCAGCCAAATCAAAGACCAACAATTTGATCCTGTAAATCATTCCGTCGAAATACGACAGTGCTACATAAATTCCACCCAGTTCGTTTTCCGTTACATCTTAAAGCAACAATGAAACACTACAGTGACTGTATAACTGTACACAATATGGGGGACGGGAGGCTTAACAATATAATTCATTAAAGACCCAGAACTGACTGACACACACACACACACACACACACACACGGACACGCACTCACTTGAGTCAATTCCGATGGATGATATCAAAAAGTTGTCAATGTAAACACTTGTGCTGCTGAACGGTTGTTTAGAAGCTATAGCAACAAATGTTTTGATTGCATGACAACACTGGTCAATGATGGCGTCTAAGCGACTACATAAATATACACTGGAGAATTCAACTCTGTCATTTCATTAATTTCTCCTTTCTCTCTCTCTCTCTCTCTCTCTTTTTTCCTTTTTTTCGGGTGGTAACAAAATCCTGAAAACGTTTGTACCCGAAAATGAAGCTAGTCTACAGGACCTTAATTAAGTAGCTTTGTCCTACCTTATTATATAAAATACATATATCACTGACAAAGTAAACCATGTTCAGGTAGACGTTTAATACATCAGAGCTAAACACTCATGATAACGAAAGGAGTAGATGCCTGGTTAAAATTAACAATCGTCAGTTAAGTACCAGTCCTTAACCATCCTAATTACTACCAACAGTTTATCACTACACCGTTAATCCCCGAGAGAAGAGAATTTTTTTTTTTCTCCCTTTGCCCACAAATCTCTTGATTAAAAAGCGATACATCGAGTTTCAGACTTGCAAATCAAGTGTTACAATCCCACAAGCATGGAACAATAATTGCACTTATGGAATAATTCATTGTACCCTGTTGAATTCCTTGTCAGATTGTCAAAAAAGCATGGCATCTCAACATGGCAAAAAAAAAAAAGAACCTATATAAGGAGGCGGATCCAGAAGGCATTGCATTCATAACCTCGAACGTTTTTTATTTGGGGGGGGGGATGGTGGTCAGTTCCTCACTTCGAAACTGCCCCTCGTCTTCCTTTGAACTGGCTGGGTAAATGTGAGACTTCTGTGCAATTGCAGGCTGCAGTTGCAATCAGACCCTTTCTCAAACATTGCTTAACTTGTCACACACACACACACACACACACAGCCTTACAGAGTAACTCCATTTTTTGGTGGCTTACCACGACTGAGATATATCCAGTCCATGCCTGTTTTTTTTTATGATGAATGAGTACACTATACAAAAAAAAAAAAATGTCCATACTATCATTTTGACTGTGACAAGACAGAAATTCAGTATACCATCGGTATATACGATGTCAAAACCCAGTGGTGTTTGCGACATGTGCAAAAAAAATAAAAAGTCTGATACTTAAACATTCATCTTCTCAAAGACACTATGAAAATTATATATTTATATATATATGTTCTAAAACCCCACACATAAATATCTATATTCTCTCTCGATTACCCTGCCGGGATCCTGAAACAATGGGAATGCAGCTAGTTGAGTAAAACACGGGGTGGAGAGCCATTTTAAAGTGCTTGTGGGCACTTCCTTCCTTCACCCCCCCAAAAAAAAAAAAAAATGGTGGATCCGCCTCCTAAAGTGCAGTGAAAACAAATGTTTACATTACGGAGGAGGTGCCATGTATCACACTGAGATTGGAGTCTCCATATACCATTAAGGAGATTATTCAAAATATTACCGAATATTGGATTATAGGTACAAGTAGGGTTGGGGGGGTGTGGGGGGGTGGGGTTGGGGGTATGTCAGGATATATCACTGTTTCGTGAGCATTTTCGTGAGCGTAGTACAAAGGGCAATCTACACATGTGCTCTAACAGGGGTAGGTCGACACCATGATCAGTGCCACGCCGTTAGCTGGTGGGGGATACAAAGTATCCCCCCCCTATAAGATAATATATATATATATATATATATATATATATATATATATATATTGTGGTTTGCCGTTAAAAAAAAAAGACTGTCAAATTGGATTCACTTGGCACGATCACGGTGTTGGCCTGACTGACCATAAAGGGAGGAACCTTAAAAAAAATTAATCATCTGATGACAGAATACAGCTTTGGTGTACATCCTTTGGCATCATAAGGGAATTTCAATCATCATCACATATCCCTATGTATATGGAATGTCACTGATATATAAAAAGAAAAATTTTATACTGAAAGGCAGCAAAATTTATAGGTACAATACTGGAACACTTTGCACAGTATTTTGTACACCAGTCTCTTAATGCATGATTAACCGCGTTCTTCCCCTTACAGAAACATTTAAGTTGGCGTTTAAAACCTTGATCACTACATTCAGACGGAGCTTTAGAGCAATCAACAGGTCCAAAAAATCTTCTTCAGCCTTTAAGAAAATCCATTATTATTATTATTATTATTATTATTATATATATCATCACCATTGGGAAACTTCAAATGACAAAATAGAAATACTTCTTATTCTATTAAATACTTCTACATGGACGGGTTTGGAGGCTATTTCAAGAACAACATCAGAAGATGTGAACCCGGATTCCCAAGCGTCTTTAAAAAGGAGCCCTATCATCATGGCACGTTTCGAACCATACAGAGGATCTAGTTCACATCTGAATGGTCCATTGTCATTATATGTTTGAGACTCGTCACTTCTGGGGTGACTCTCAAGTCTTTACCTCTCATACAGGAAGGAGAAAGTATTAACAAGACTGACGGTAAGCAACTGGCCTCTAAAAGGATGTCATAACATCAACTGATAACATCTGACGTTCTCTTGGCATACGAGCTTATGTTACTGTCTCATTCATCACCAAAGATACTGACCCTTTATCACATCTAGTAATAACTGGTTTAGCACCCACTCCTGCAAATCGGAGGTCAAACCTAATTATCACTTGGAAAAATACTTTGTTTGAGACCTCTCGTGAGAGATACCTTACGTGAATGCAACCAAGTGGACTGAATCCATAGAATTAGATACGGGATATACTAAAGTTTTTCTATGTTAATATATCTGGATGAAAAGAGTGCAGATGGGAGATTATAAACTTTCAACATTTGGCTTTCAAAATTGAATTTTATCGTAGAAATGCTCTACGGTCTATTGTTTACATCGAGAACTGAGTTCAGAGCTAGAATAACTATAGCAGCAAAAAGAATCTATATACTGCACCTATAACAAATGAAACCTTGATAGTCATAGGTCAGCCAGACATATATAAGCATCTCACTGCTGATAGTCAAAAATTTAGCAATTTCTAAGAGATCTATTCTCTGAAATGAATGGGAAAAACCTGTTCATACGTCCTTGAAAATTTTTTTTGGGCGTTGGTGTAGGCCAGGGACCAAACAACATTTGGTCAAATGTATTCCCAACTTTACCGACAGCTTTACGTTAAACTGACTTTTGTAAATTTGTCGAAAGAAACACAATGTTTTAAAAGAGATTCATGGTCCCAGATACTCTAGATGTATAATGTCTTAGAACTGGTGAGAAAAAGAGAGCCCACCATTTTTTTTTTTCCAGAGTGGAATGGTATCCTTTATATATTTGATATAACGTCAAGAGTTGCTCTCGGCATTCGTGGTGACCTTCAGAAACCATGATTGTTCCACTGAGAGAATAACACGCCAGATTGCTTTAGAGTTTCTCTGGGGGTAAGCAAGCCCTTCTCAAAGTACATTTAAGGTTGCCCCAGAAGTCTATATTCACACTAGATTTGTGGAGAGATTGTTATATAGGCAGATTGTCTGTCTTTTCATACATTAAAAAAAAGAAAAAAAATCTAATGATCAAAAAAAAGTTTTTACCACGAGTAACACTATGAAGCGTCATTGGCTGTTTCTTGATTTAACACATATAAGGGAAGAAAAATATCTACTTTTTATTCATTATGAATAAGATGATACGGTCGGTTGATTTCAAGTGAAATAACCAACTTCGACAAGATCGGCACACTCTAGAAATTAAAAAAAGAAAGAAAGAAAATCTTTATATGCACTTTCAGGAAAAAAAAAAAATATACAGAAATTGATAACTCAGCTGAGATAGCTGAGTTGGTTCTGACCGTTTTTTTTTTTTTATATATATCTCGTATTTCCGTTTCTCATTACCAAAATGATTAAAGCAATATCAGTAACAAAAAATATATGTAATCAATTGACCCTATGGTACTAATCACTAAATCATTTACGTCCCCAAGTGTTGACGGGCATCCCGTATACAGCTGGATGCTGAAGCTCAGGGCTGATCTGCGGCAACGGGAGTTGGGTGGCGTGCCTCCTTCACCAACGGCAGTGGAAGGATGTCAACCTCTGGGCTGGAGGCGTCCCTCAGGGATTCTCTTGGGGAGGGGCGTTTCTGAAGGGCTGCAGCCAAGGTGCTCTGAGCCGCCAGAGTAGGAATGGAGTAGAGGGCGTTGAAGGCCATGATCCCCTGCGGTTGTATCAGCGGTGGCGTGGATGCGTCCTCGACCCTCTGCTGTATCTGCTGCTCCATGACCAGCCCTTTGGTCAGACTCAGGAGACTAGAGGAGACTTGCCATGATGCGTCCCCGCCAGGGAGGGGGCTGTTGCTGCTGCTGTTACTACTGCTGTTGTTTGCTGTCTTGCTAGCGCTGTTGGCTGTCGTTTTGCCCCTGAGGAGGGCATCCAACACGCTCCCTTGGTAGGGAGGCGTTGCCGCGGGCTCCTGGGCTGGGTTGGCAGACACGGGCGGCGATGTGGACCGCTCGTTGCCCGAGGGGGAGAGGGAGCTCAGGCCAACGTGGCTCTTCGCAGCCGCCTCCTGGAACCTTCGAATCATCTGAGACGCGTAGAAAGGGTCCTGTTGATAGCTAGAGAGAAATGAAGGGACCATAGACGCCCCATTCCATAACGAGAAGGGGCTGGTTAATATCGGGGTGGACGAGACAGGAGTCTGAGTGACTGCCGTGGACGACAGTGGGGTGGATGACAGAGACGGATAACTCGGGTACGTAGATGCGTCTTCGTCTACGCGCGCCTTCTTAATAACGGGTGGAATGACGTTCTCCTCGCTCTTAGAACTCTCGTCTCCTGTCAGGTCGATGGTTGAGGTTGTGGTGGTGGTGGTGTCCGCTGGGTTCCTCGTGGTGTCAGGGGGCTTCTTTGCGGTGTCCGACACGTTTCTTGCGACAGCCGCCGGATTTCTTATGGTATCTGATGGATTTCTGGTAATTTCCTTTTTGCCTTTATCCGCCGGGGATGAGCAGCTGGAGGAGCCGTTCACTTCCTTCTTGTTCTTGCCGCGGCTGAGGTGTCTCTCCTTGACCTTGTACTCGAGAGTTGAGTGGGGCACCCCGTAAAAGCTTCCAGCCCGATGGACACTCATCTCGCCACTCTGCACGGCTTGCACTGCCTTCAGGAGATTGTCCCGGTCATAGTTCCTATATTTCCCTCGCTTCGGTCTCGAGCCTTTGCCCCCTGATGGCGAGGAAGCCGAAAGGCCCTTCTTGGCTTGGTCTCGCTTCTCTCCGTTGAGCTTAGCGTGCGAGTCACCACCCAGCGGGGAGAACGGGACCGCCGACTGCTGGAGCTTCGCGCAAGAGCCGCCGTTGCCCGACGGCGCCTCCCTTCCGAGTGCGGGGAGCTCGCACCCGAGTTTCTGGCCGATCATCTGCGCTATCATCTCTTTGAGGTTTGGACTGGGCAAAGAGGAGATCAGCGGCTGACTAGAATGGTTGGAGTCCGTGGCAGTGGGTTCCGAGGACTCCCCCTTCAGGAGCCCGTTACACGAAGGAGAGTAGGACGGGATTGTTAGGTCACAGTTTTCACCCTTGATGCCGTTGACGGAGTGTATTTCAACCGCCCCGTTTAGTCTAGACTTGCTTCTTTGTAATTCTTCGTTGTACCTGTCTTCAACTACCTTCTTGATGAAGTCGCTTAACTGAGGGTAAAAGGAAATGCTACTGAGGATCTCTGTCGATACCTCCTTGTTGTCTTTGTTCAGGGCAAGTTTGGGAATGTTCTCCATCAGGTACTTGAGGGCCGACTCCACGACTTTCTTGTTGTCGCCGACGCCCACGCCTTTCCGGCTCATTTCCTCCAGCTTCTCGGCCATCTTGGTCTTCAGGAGCATCCTAAAGGACTCAGGGGACGTGCTTATCTCGTCGTCGAGGCGGATGCCGTCGCCGCTGACGCCGTTGTGGTAGGGCGGGAGCGGCGAGGCGTCGGGCAACACGGGGGACTTGGTCTGTTCCGCCAGTTTTTTGTTCCTCTCACGTTCCATTGCCAGTTTATAGACCTACAAAACAAAGTTAGAGAATTAATCTACACGTGATACAAGGGCAAGAGTATCCTACCGATTTTCACAGCAAGACTTATCATGGATACAGAGAGAGAGAGAGTGTATTCAGATGCACGTAACTTGGTTTACTGGCAGAGTGTCGCTCAAACGGAAGGTGAATGAACAAACCCATGTAATTACTTTGTTTCTGAGCGTGGAGCGAGGGATGCCATAAATGACGGCGGCTCTCCTCGTCCCAAGCTTTCCGCTTTGGATGTCCCTTAGTGCTGCCTGGAGCTCCTCCTCTGTGTAGGACCTTTTGCTCATGTCGCCCCTCCGTCGGCCTCTGCGGATTATACACCATCGATTGGAAATGCATATCTAGCGAGAGCGAAAGAGAAAGTATCCATTCTTTAAGAACCAAGACACTTATTCTACATCTATGATACGTAAATCTGTGGAAGGGAGATTTTAGAGAAATGTTTGCTGGAAATCCTCCCCTCCTTTTTTTTTTCTTTTACTTTCCTAAAAAAAAGGGACAGAAAATGGGGTCAAGTGAGGACTTTCCCTCTAAGGCTCGGTTATTTGGTCTTGACGCTATCTCGCTAACACGGGAAAAAGTGATCAAGTATGGAGGAAAAATTCATATATATATATATATATATATATATATATATATATATATGTGTGTGTGTGTGTTTGTTTATCTCTGTAAGATTTACTATGTATCTTAAACTGCAATGGGTCCAATAGACTAGTAATACCATGGGGTAGAACAACTACGTAAAGCCTCACAACAAATTTACTCACGCAATCCCTTAACTCATGGTGAGTGTTTTGGAGACATGAACCTGGACACATATATTCATATTCTTCTTTACTTTTCATCCTGAAACCTAACTAGAGCTATACAGTGAGACCAACAGTCCCATTCATATAAGGAGGCGTACTTGGCCGGAGAACGGATACCTGTTGGATGCCATTTTGGTGTCAATGGGCGTTGCGGGCTTGACTCTGTCGTAGGGGAAGAGTGGACTGCTCGAGCTTGTGGTGTGGGCAAGAGAACCGAGCTCTGGCTTGATGGTCGTCAGCTGGGACTTAGCACTTAGGTCGAGGGGCTGCTGCTCCTTGTCGTCCAAGATGATCTCTTGCGGCTCCTGTTGTGCCTGCCAGAGAGTCTGTGAGAATCAACTGCATCGACTTCTACTGCGCCAAAGCTTTTCGTTAAAACTACAGCGAGAGAGTGGAAGAAAATCAGTGCAGTTACAGCAACAAGGGTGATATGAGATAAGGTGTTGTGGTGACAGTGAAGGCAACACGAGGGTTAAATAGGATACCAGAGAAAAAAGCATATTAATTCGTGTACCCAAAGTTCGAAAATTATGCAAATGATATGCATATGCCATGTGATACCAAGTCTAGAAAAAAAAAACATAAAGTCTGTAATGTTATTAGGTACGGGGATAATGAAATCACTCCTGGGGGGAAAAAAAACGTAATCACTCTCTATCTATGGAGTTAAAGAAGACGTGGGGCAGACTTTGCGCTGCCAATTCAGTCACTTCCTCACACACCAACTGAGACAAAACTATACTGCTTTTTTTTTTCTTTTTTTTGAAGTACTCTCTCCAGTAGTGTATGATATCAAACGCATTTCATCGTGAAGAACATTCAATTCTAAGAAATCCTGCACAAACCGTGTAGAGTATAGGACTAAAACGGAAACATTCGAGCCCTACACATGAGAGCAGATGATGATTTTTTTTATTGAACGGACGTCGCAAAAGACGATTGTGTCACTATATAGGGCATGAAAATGAGATGAGGACAGTGAATGCACAGGCGAATGCTGGTGCCTTACGACACGAAGGGAACACGACCATAGCATGGCACCGGACACGGTAATTCATGCCAGTGGCCATGAGATGACGGGAGAATAAGGGGAAGGAGGGGGAAAAAGAGAAAAAGTCTTACATGGTGCACCCTCGCCAACTGATGGAGGTGCGAGGAGAGAATCCAGGGCAGGAGATGAGGCGGTAGATTGGCCGTGTATAGGTCCAAAGGGAGGCGGGCGCTCACCTCGGGGCTGACGATGCCCATTGCCCCGACGGCCCGCCCTAGGCTCCCTACGTAGGGCCTGGGCACACAGCCCCCCGAGAGTGACAGGGCGGTCGGGGTGGAGGGAGGTCGGGGGGTTGACAAGTCGAGCGTGGCGGCGTCTCCTCCGATCTCCTCGGAGTCTTGGTGGAGGTGGTGCCCATCCGAGGTGAAGTCCTCCGGGGGTGCTGGTGAGTCTGAGGCTCTCCCGGGGGAGTCCACAGGGCGTGTGCAGGGCGCCTCTCCCTCCCGTGCAGGCTCGGGCTGGCAGGGAAAAGGCAACAGAGGTGGTGAACAGGTGTCAAAAAACGGTAAAAACAGGGACTGCTTGACATCATCTTCAACAGTGGCACATTAGCTGCTACTTCAAAGCCCTAAGTATTTGACCCCTTGAGCACAACAGCATGACCTTTGGTCATATATAATCCTTATATATATACATATATAAAACCCTTTATATAACCCTTACTGGTCAAGTCAGAAGCTATACCAAAGGTTGTGTCATCCTGTTCAGAAGTTATACCACCATGTTGAAGGAATTTTAGATTTGAACTTTCTCCTTTCCTGTGTTTGATAACTGAATCTCTTAATGTACATAGATAATCCTTTTCAATGCTGACTGAATACTGGTGACAAAACATGAGACAGACAAATAAATCAATTCGTTATACAGCCCAGGAGTCCTTCGAGGGGGGGGGGGGGCTTTTCCCCCCTCGCCTTTCAGGGACCTACTCAAATAAGGAGCCAAGGAAACGAGGGGCGGCGGCTTTGGAGTGAAAGGTCCCCTGATGATGATGTTTTTACCCCCCCCCCTCTCTCTCTCTCTCTCTCTCTCTCTCTCTCTCTCTCTTCGCCAGCTAGGAAAAGGAACCCTGAGCCGTCCGCCGCAGGAGACCAACACCGCGTCAGCGCCACCAAGACCGAGAGGAAGAGGACCCGGGCCCGGCCAGTGGGCCAGCCCGGAGAAAAGGGGCACCACAGCTCACCTGGTGACTGTTGCTACTGCTGGAGCCTTGGCAGACGAAGCAGGGGGCGGCTGGGTCCCAGTCCTGCGGGTGGTGGTCGTCTCGTTCTCGCAGTGGTGGTGGGGCGGCGGCGGCGGCGGCAGGAGGGGTGGTGGTGGTGGTGGTGGTGGTGATGGCGGCGGCGGCGGTCGTGGTGGTGGTGGTGGTGTTGTTGCTCGCCGCCGCCGTCGCCGCCGCCGCCGCCGCCGCTGCTGTCGTGTTGTCGCACGGGCTGCTTGACGTCGGGTAGAGGTCGGAGCGCACTTTCAGCCACGCAGATTCGCCCATCAGTTCCTCGAGCACTCTTTCCAAGCCTGGGAAAGGAAGGGGGGAAAGGTGGGAAAGACTTAGATAGATGGATGGATGGATGGATGGATGGATGGATGGATGACTAAACCCGACCCAACCCAACCTTCAGACGGACCAGGGCAATGACGGGTTAAAGGAAAAAGGCGTACGACACGTAATAGACAGACGGACGGACGGAAGGACGGACGGATGGACACAAAGTGTGTTAGATAAAGCTACTTGCTAAACCCAGAGACAGAAATTTAAACGCGATACGTAAAATAACGCTTTGGGGGGAGGTTTACAGGTGAAGAGGCCTCCGTGGCGGAGTGGTCAGAACTAACGTTACAGACCATGATGCACGCACGGGCCTGCCCGGGGTTGGGTTCGCAAGGGTTCGAGTCTTGGGCGAGGCAGTAAGGCCTGCAGTCTACCCAGGTGTTCATCCACTCCTGGGAGGGATGGTCCATAAATTAGGTACCTGGCTTAGGCTAGGATATATATA
>JAYMFT010192551.1:0-11827 GCA_038088735.1 Panulirus argus
GGGGGGGGAAATATATATATATATATATATATATATATATATATATATATATATATACACACATTTATCCTTTTGTGCAACAAGGAATCAGCTGTGCACTGAATGGGTTAAGCACAACTGTGATCTGTGGAAAGACAACAAATGTATGCTGTCTCTACAAAACTGGTGAGTTCAATTTCTTTTTCTGTGCAGAAGTGAAAATAGTAGTACTCTGGGAAGCATTGAGAATGTAAATCAATTCTCCCCAACACACTATGTATGCTAGGCATTGATTCACTGTACAACACAGCCTTACAGGATATACAAAACTGGGAAAGGTGTAACACTTCAGCAATGTTCATAATGACTCTAAATACTTTTAAAATAAACAGTGGAGGGTTTAGAATCCCATCTATAAATGAAATAAAGAAATTTGCATTTAAAATCATAAGCTCCTGTAGACAAAGGATAATTGACACTCAGAGACAATATACCATAAGCCACTCTGAACTTTCTCTACCAACAATATCAAAAAGAGTTTCTGAACTTTCTCTACTAGAAGTGTCAAAGTCACATACCATCTGTGTACTTACCATCCACAAAAATTGGAACACAAAAGTCCTTCTCGACTAAGTCAGCTAAAGATGTAGAAAATAAACTGGATGTTCTATAATAAATCTTGTATAAGATTAGTAAGTTACAGGTTGAGGAAGATAGTTAACCCTTAAACAGCAATATTCCCTCCCTAGTTCAATGCCACAAGTGAAAACACAATATAATCCTTCTTTATCCTTAAAGAATATATCTGTACCATACTTTATAAAATAAAATATCCACAAAAAGTAGTCTACTTTCCTATATGTTAGTGTGATGGACAAGGGTGGGCCTATCCTGGCAGCATGAGTACTCCTTATCTATAAGTATGCAATAAATATAGTTACTTCAGGTGTAATTTTATTCTATTTACACCTGAACGCCATGCATGATTTCACTCTATTTACATATGAAAACCACGACTGATTTTGTTCTATATACACCTGAAAATCAAGCATGATATCATTCTATTTCAATGTATTTACACCTAATCACATTACACAATTTATGATTTTCTTTAAGGCATAATTTTTACATATCTTTTACATATTTCACAAATTTTTACATACATGTTTTTAATGTGTTTACAGTATCTACTTAGAGGAATTTATTTACATGAATAAATGAACTTTCTTTGCAACAAATACATCAACACTAATAACAAAGAAACTGTACTTTTATTTAAAGACTAATTACAATGGCACGTGCATACATGTGGCATTTATGTACATATGTGCACTCTCTTTGATATTCTGTGGGTTACTGAGATTTTTTCATACCTGAAAGCAGTTTCCCGCTTTAGCGAGGTAACTGAGATATTACTATATTTGCCTGTTGTGGCGGGAGGCTTCCAGTCACGCCTTTCGATAATTGGAGGAAACTAATATTAGTTGGAAGTTTAAACAGAGGCGGGGGGGCTTTAAATCATTATGCAACTCTAGGAGCAATCCTTCAAGGATCATCAGAAGACAATGTGAGCAGATTAAGGGTTAAAGTACATGAGTGAAGTGGTGGTTGGCTTTAGAGACATATCCTGAATAATGTCATCAATTGAGAAAGAATTTTCTGTAGAGTGGTGGCTTGCTTTAGAGACATATCCTGAATAATGTCATCAACTGAGAGAGAATATCTAAGTCCCATAACCCTATTGCTACACTAATTGAGTTGAGACAGAATTCCATATATCATGTACCATGACAGTCAACTTTTCTCCATGGCTGCCACAAAAATGTTTCCATTTTTGTGGTTGACTAAACTTCCCAGAGCTTGAAATGGTCTCCATACACTGGATTACAGGTTGAGTAAAATAGCTAAAGGGCATGAGTAAACTGTTGGCTAGCATAAGAGATGAAGAAGTTTCATGTTCCTTAACACTCTTATTATACTATTCAACTAAAGTTGATGGAATTCTTAATAACCTGCATTGTGTTAGGTGACTTTTCTCTATGAGTGCCAAAAACTTTTCCACTTTTGCAGTGACTGACTAAGCCCCCCAGAACTTGAAATAAGTCATCAGACATGGATAGCCTCCCAACCTGGGGGTGTGAGTGAGAATTACATACATAGCGAGCTCCCTGGAGGTAAGAGGCACTGTTGACAAGATACATTTTCTTAGGATAAATATTTCATTTTTGTTGCATTATCGCATAAATATAATGTTCTTGTTAAGTTACCTGGCCAAGCTAAACCACAATAACTCAGTTATAATTTTTTTTTTTGCCTGAAATATGGAATGGTGTACAAACAAAGTATAGTGTATTCTGAAGACTTACGTTATTCATAATGCATGGGTTATGCTTTTGGATTACAATCAGATTTATCTAATTTTGGTGGTATATCTCTACATTTATCATTAATTGCATTCCTACATATCTTCCACATTCTTTATGATAACCATAATTTCTGCCATCAAATATTACTTTCAATATATTCTAATGCAAGATATGCACACTTTATGATCTTTTTACAAAGTAAAGTAAAAAAAAAGGCCATATTAACAATTTCTTTTGATGGCAAAATGACAGTTTTAGAAGACTGACCTTGAGAAAAAAATACACCATCAAATGGATAAGAAAATAACCAATCAAATCACCTGACAACTCAACATAAGTAGACAGTCAAGAATCTTCATAATATCTAAATCTTAAAATTGGGCTTAAGGGGCACTGGATCCAGACATCTTCTGCCAACGGACAAGTGCATTTACTATCAATTAACTATCAACAGAAAAAAATAGATAGTTCCTTTAACTCTATCAGATATTAAACAATGAGAAATTTCTCCTTGAAACCATACCCTCCTGTTCCTTCCCTTCTAAGTGAAAACTAAACTCAGTGTCTAGAGGCCAAAAAGAATTCCATGTACCCTTACCTCAACTTTGGCCTTAGTATTTGATAACTGGTAAATACCTACATATCTGTGAACAGTTGGCAGCAGAGGTAAGTGGACCAAAATACCAATTTCCTGGCTTCCAGTATACTTTTTAATCTATAAAATAATGTTTGGATAAGATATCAAAGATGCAACATCTGCTCAGAAAAGGAAAGTCATTATTGGTTTTATAAACCTAACATCATTACAATCAACATCCTAACTCAATTTCCCACAGGCAGAAATGAGCCTACAAGCTGCAACCTTGAAGCAATGACTATCTATAATAAAAGTAGCAAAAACTCTTAATGCTGAAGATGCAGAAAAACTTTTTCATCTGTCTCCTGGCGCTACCTCACCGGGGTGGGGGGTGGCGATGCTAATTCCCATGGGGTGGGGTGGCATCAGGAGTGGATGGGGGCGAGCAAGTGTGAATATATACATGTGTATATGCATGTGTATGTGTATGTATGTATATATGTATATGTTGGTATGTATAGATATGTACTGTGCATATATGTGTCTATGTAGGGGATGGGTCTTTCTTTGTCTGCTTCCTGGCGCTACCTCACTGATGCGGGAAACAGCGATCAAGTATAAAAAATAAATATAAAATAAATATTCTGTCTAAATATGAGAGACTCTTCTGTATAGTGACGAGATTACTCATAATGTAATGTTAATATATAATAATGTTTTACATATTTTTGGTAAAATAAAAAATCTGAAGATGTAAAAAATCGATGAAAAGGAAAAATCTAAATAAAATTCAAAACAGTAAATAACTGATACTTTTTAAAGTAACTGTCACTATCACATTAAAAGCATACTACAAGGTGGCTCAAGAGTTATTAATATGTATAAGCCATTTAAAATAAATGCCTCAGAAGGAAAATAACACAAACAGAGAAAATGGACCCTCAAGATTCTACGAGTTGGGAAAAACAATAGAAGCTGTCACTCAGTAATACTAATAACAACACAAAAATTAGGTAATCCATGCAGGCAGCCTCAGTGCTAAGTTAAAAGATAGCACAGAAGTAGAAACAACCCTCAACAATTACTGTACAATTAGGTACTCAATACAGAATCTGTGTTTCATATAATACACCAATAAAAAATCCTATGTAGATGGTATATAGGCATATGGTGCTCCGTGGGAGAAGTACTGTAAATAAAAAATGTAGCTGTACAGTATGAAAAGTATCTCCCATTACCTCCAGCAAACCATAACATAAAGGTCCTCTCATACGCAGACAACCTTACAATCACATCACAACACCCTGATACCAAAGTAGCAACAACAGGCATGCAGCACTACTATTCACAACTGAAACAATGGCTTGCCCAGAACAGAATATCTGTACCTCCACAAAAGTTTTCAATCATTCTCCTGACCCTAGACTAATACAAATCCAGCTCATGACCTCAAGTCACCCTGGATAGACAATTACTTCCACTAAACAAAATGCCACACATTCCAAGCATCACATATGAAAAACACGTGACATTCACTCCCCACGCCAGTAACATGAGCATGAAAGCAAAACACAAACAAAAGCCCTGAGAACACTAACTGGCATCCTCTACAAACAATTTATCTATTTATTTCATTATTTAACTACACCTTCCCTGCCTGGTTTTCCACCCTCTCAAAAGCAAATATATCAAATCTGCAAATCACACAAAACAGAGCATTAATAGCAATTATAGGCTGCCTAGAGACCATTAATACTAAACACCTAAACAATGAAACACAGTTCCTCTTTATAAAATCCCATCTCAACATGCTCAACACTCAATTCTCTGCAACTAGCTCATTCCCACCTGAACCAATCCATAACTTTAACAACTACCAAGTAGAAACAAAAAGCCTACCCCTGCCTCACACTTGAACAACCTCTACTTACAGATCCCACCACTCCTTGCAAACAGAACTAGGAAAAAACACATATATACTGATATGACCAGACAAGAACTAACCACCTACTGCCCCAAGTCAGTCTTAAACACCACCCCAGCAGACATACATTAATCTAAAACCACACTACCCAGACAAGTCACACTTTCCTCTCTATGCTCTAAACATAGCCCATCCCTACATTACTACAAACAACAATTAAACACACACAGGATGTTTCATGCATGTGATGCAATAACCACAATGAAGACACCAAACACTGCTCATATGCCACGTACTCTCTCCACACAGAGACAAACATAACATCACTACACTTAACAACATATGGTCCTCCCTGGTGGATGTGGTCGGCTTTCAGTGCACTGTGAGAGTTTTGTAAAGATGGAAGGGACTCCTAGGTCAAGAAGTAAGTAAGGAAATACATATCTCCTAGCCTAAGTCAGGTACACATTCAAAAGCCACCCCAAAGAGACACTGAACAACTGGGATGATGGTGGAAAAACCCCTGTACCCAGAATTTGAACCCAGCATGCCCATGCACGTCATATGGTCAACAAAGTGAACTACTATGTTACGGAAGTTCATTGCTCTGAGAAGAAATCATTAAGGGAGCACTCTAGAAAGTTGATAAAAAGAAATAACTATTATAAAAAAATCTTTGAAGTGAAATACTGATGTGTCTGTACATCCTTTTTTTCAATAAGCCTACCAATGCAAGAGGTTATAATGGATAATGCACAACACATATCATCTTCAAATTCCAATTGGCTTTCTGTCTCCGATTTGAATTACATAAGCATAGAAAATCCCGAGTGAAATGGGCGAGCATTTGCAAAGCAAGCTTTCCAAACCTATAATTAGAATTACTGACTTTAGCCCAGAATCCTTCTACAAAACACTCCTTGAACTGTTTCTTTACTCGTAAGTCATTGCTTAGCTCCAAAAACTCATCCTGAGTTGACTGCCACTGTATGACATACTTAATATTTGTAATAACCCAATTCTAGACTGTCTGCAACAGCATGGAAAGGATATTGGATACCAGTGCTTACCAGTCAGCCATGCAGAGCATCACTGTAGCCACTGAAGCTCTCTCTCATCCTGGTCTGGAATCCACATTTCAAGCACGGCATAAGAGATGCACCATCACTACACACCCCACGCACATTCTCCCATGCTAAACCTTAATTGCTTAAATTAAGTAATTTGCTACTTTTACCATTACATCTTCAGCTCTCATGGTACCAGAAGGGTGTAACAAAGATGCTTTTCTCTGAACTATCCAGCATGAATGTTTGGAACGAGCACACGTATTGTAGCAGAGAGCAGAATGCAACATCCACAAACTCATCTGACTGAGCTGATAACAAGATGGGAGCAGTTTAGATATTACTGTACACTAAATCCTTAATATTCAAAGATACTTGTAAAATTCAAAGCTGTACAGTGAATTTAGCGAGATAATGTCTGCTTTAATTTTCTTTAACTGTCCCTCCAACCTCCACCCCGAAAACAAGGCCAAACATCTTTTTAGCTTTCTTAGTTTCACCAATGGCATAAGGTTCCTGTTTTGCTACTTGAAAAGTCATTGCATAGAAGGCTTCAATTACATATCTATTCAGCTAATGAAATGCTCCACTAAAATCTAATTTCAGATATTTCAGACCCAGTTAATGGAATCTACAGGAGCTGGAATCTTCATCCTTGTGCTAAGGATAAGTCTTCTCTAAATGAATTCTCAGCTTCATTGGCCTTTTTGAATCATTTTCCAAAACTTAATAGCACAATACACACTCTGCCATCTAAGTTCTACTGTCAACAATGAAGTAAACTCAGACGTCGATAAAATCTTTACTCAATGATCATTTAGTCTTGGCAACCATTAGTGAATTAAGAGACCTAGGGAGGACACCCTTGGATCTAATAGGCTGCATGAAATGCACTTCCATATAAAAATGCCTAAAAACTATGTTGTTACTGTAAACAAATCACACTTACATTAAACAGGTCAAAGTCATGTAAGCATGATCAGTATGGGATCATTCTATTCAGGGAATGTTTTGAGAACAAAACAAAATGAAGTATCACATAAAATTTAAAAAAAATATATATATATATTTGTTACAATGAACAAGGCATCAACTCACACAAGCAAGATAAACAAGTGATCAGCTAAATAGAATGCAGTTTCATATAAAGACAAAGTTACTTTAAAGTACATCACATCATCCATTTATGTTTCCTAAGTTCAGTAAGTAATCATTTATCTAACCATCAACCATCTCACATGCTTGTCAGTGGGTTAATGATCCTGAGGCCAAACTTTCAAAGCATGTTTCACCTGGACAGGTAATGGATGTGTGAATCATGAGCTCAATATGTCAAGAAGCAAAAAGTACAGTGTCTGCAAAAGACCTTGTCCACCTCCCCCATACATTTTAAAGTTGATGTTACACTTCCATTTAAGTACTTTGTCATCTCTCCTTCAATACCATCTGCAGAAATCTGGATATGAAACTGGTAAGGTTCATGAAGCATTGTAGGCAAGTCCATGTTTTGGGCTCATAGGGTCTTGATCTCCTGAATGTGGTGAGGCAATGATGAGATGTTGTAAGAAGCAGCCACCTGATCGTACATTCAGAGCACACAGGGCACCTTGAAATCTCATGTCTACCCACAATTTCTTGCTTCCAGGCAAAAATTTGGGATTATTCCTTATTAGAAAGATAAAAGCCTACCATCTTTAAGCACACTGGAAATAATACAGAGCCCAGAAGCAAAATTCTCAATACGAAATGGCAGCCACAAACAGTAATGAAAGAACATTATTTCCTTAAGGCACACTGAGGCAGGTTGCTGGTACTCACACCATTAGAAACATTAGTCTTAACGACCTGATTTACTATGATTTCATCCTAAGAAGAGTCATGTGCTTCTATCTACAATAAACCTTAACCATGTATTACCTTTGAAAATATATGGGGGTTGACGATGTTTTTTGCGGACACTGTACATTTGTACTTATGTAAGAAATTCTAACAATAAACGTGTTTTCTTCAGTATTATGCATGCTTACTGGAAAACTAATTTAGGCACTGTATATCTTCACGAAACATCATGTGAATTTGATGAAACAATGCACAAAATAAATTTAGTTATACCTTAAATGCTCATAGGCTTTCACACGCAGTACTGTAACATTATGAACCTTTGTGACCTACTCTGTAAACTTGCCACTACCCACTAGTTGGGAACTAATGTTCTATTCCAATTTAACATAGTAATAATAACTGCACCTCTGGAACTTCTCTATCTCCTTTTAATTCAACCAGATTTAGACTTCTGATTACTGTCTGTCTATACAGACATTATACATGCAGTAAACCCTTATGAATTTAGTAATATGGTCTGGGTCAGGGAAAATGTGTGGATTTTCCATAGTACTGAGGTGTACATACCAATAACATATGATAAGTTAAGACATTACAGTGCAAAGAAGTATTTGTTTCATAATCACCTACAGTGTCTGTAGACATACCTTGGAAGGTATCAGACGTAAGACATCTAACCCCCAAATACAGATGCCAATTATTCATCCTGTATCTTTGGCAGGATAGAAATTGTTGGCTGTTGAGGTATTTACATTTTCAGAAAAATATACCATGTTATATCTGTACTATTTTCTGTCTGTTGATGTGCCGAGGAAGTTACCAGACACATGAAGACTCACCTTGACACAATAATTGCCAATATTTCATCCATCAAAAATTGGTAGCTGTTGAGGAGATATATTTTTGAGAAGTTATGTAACTTTTGAGCAGGAGGGTTGTGCCGGCAATATGAAGAGGAAAACTGGCGAGGGTGGGTATCATACCACAACAAAATGCCATTCAACCATTCTCCAACGCAACAAAACAAAGGTTTGTTGTTGTGCGAGCTTATGCTCAGTGTAAATCTGCATCCAAAGGTCAACAGCTGGCTGGTCAGTCGTCCCCAGCCCTCCACAGCAGCAAGTATATACGGGCCTAGAGAACCCAAATCTACCAATTATAGGTAAAATAACCTCCTGACTGTGGAATCTTGGGGTTTTATCGTATGTGCTTTCCCATCCTATTTCCCTCCAAGCACTGCCTTACAAACTGTAACACGTCTCTAACTCATGCTCACTTCCCAACTGAACATCTGCATAACTCATCATTTCCATCATCCGATCCCTTTCCTAGTGGAGGAAGTTTTGGAAACCAATGAAACTACTAGAAACATCAGTACATGACTATTAGGCTTAAGGTTGACAAGGAGGATACATATTTCAGAGGTGGAAGGAACAAGGAGAAGTGGGAGACCAAATTGGAGGTGGAAGGATGAAGTGAAAGGGATTTTGAGCGGTTCGGGCCTGAACATGCATGAGGGTGAAAGGCGCACACAGAATAGAGTGAAATGGAATGATGTGGTATACTGGGGTCAATGTGCTGTCAATGGATTGAGCCAGGGCATGCGAAACGTCTGGGGTAAACCATGGAAAGGTCAGTGAGGCCTGGATGTGGATAGGGGAGCTGTGGTTTCGGTGCTTTACAAATGACAGCTAGAGACTGAGTGTGAGCGAATGTGGCCTTTTTCTGTCTGTCTCCTGGCACTAAGTTGCTGACACAGGGGGTGGCAATGCTATTTCCTGTGTGGCGGGGTGTCATAATAAAAGGAGTGTGGTTGAGAGAGCAGAAGAGGATATGTTGAAAAGGTTTGGACATATGGAGAAAATGAGGATATATGTCTGAGACAGAGGGAACAAAAAGAAGTGGGAGACCAAACTGGAGGTGGAAGGATGGAGTGAAATTGATTTTGAGTGACTGAGCCTGAACATGCAGGAGGGTGAAAGGCATACATGGAACAGAGTGAACTGGAACCATGTGGTATACTGGGATTGGTGTGCCATCAACGGACTGAACCAGGGCATGTGAAGTGTCTTCGGTAAACCTTGGGCAGGTCTGTGGGGCCTGGATGTGGAGAGGGAGCTGTGGTTCAGGTGCATTACACATGAAAGATAGAGAATGGATGTGAGCAGATGTAACCTTTCTTTGTATGCTTCCTGGCATTGCCTCACTGATGCAGGAGGTGGCATTGCTTTTCCTGTGGGGCGGGAGGGTGCCTGGAATGGATAAAGGTGAACAAATATGAATATGTACTTGTATACATGTATATGAATGTACATATATGTGTATGTGAATATGTACATATATATACATGTACATGCATATATGTGTATAAATGTGTATGTGAATGGATGGGTATTTCTTCGTCTCTTTCCTGACACTAACGCGGAAAACAGAAATCAAGTATACTTATTCCTTATTTCCCATGTTTGTGAGGTAGTGTCAAGAACAGAGGACTGAGCCTTAGAGGGAAAATCCTCATTTGGCCTCCTCTGTTCCTTCTTTTGGAAAAGTAAAAACTGGATGGGAGGACTTCCAGCTCCCACCCCATTTAGTCGTTAATGGGATGGCTTTGATTTGGGTCTCAGTCCTCTGGGCCATCTCAATTAACATGAAATAGATAAAACACTACTGCTGCAGAAAGGAACACAGGATGCATGTTAGAAGAGCCACCTTAAAAGGGATGGGGATCACCACTGTATACTGAAGCTTTGAAGCAATCTTGATTGGGGATTGGTCCTGAGACCATTGCCATTCTTGATCCAAGTAAATGAACCATTGCTTTTCTTGATGCAAGTAAATGACTTGCCTAAGGCATGAAGGATGTAAAGAATGATGAAGATCCTGACATACAAGGTAATCTAAAGAAACTAAAAAGCTGGTCTGACAAATGATTAATGAAATTCAATCCAAGTAAATGAAAAGTAATGGGGATGGGAGATACATGCAGTATAATCTTTTACAATCAAATATTAAAGTCAAGGTCTTCTTTAAGTTTAAAGCCAAACCTGAAATATGCTTGTTTGGTTACTGTACTTAATGAAGCTAAAAAGAACTAAGGAAAAAATAAAGAGAACCAAAATTAAGAGAACTGAGTTACATAGGTCAGAGGCCATAAATTTTCCCATCATGGAAGAAAGAAGAGCAAGGGGTGATTTAATCATAACCATCAAGTTTCTGAAGCAGTCTGATAATGTCAATAATACACAATTCTTTAAAAGATGCAAAGACAGAGCAACCAAAAGCCATAAAAAAATACTGGGAATGAAACATGTTGGAAAAGATGAAATGATGTACTTCTATAGTACTGGAGCAGTGTATGAATGAAATAACGTCAGTGTTGGAACTGTAAATATTGATTGTATAGAAGAGTTTAAAAAGATGCAAGACAGTAAAAAGAGTCCAAGAGATGGGGTCCCAAGAGCAATGAACTCCCTCCTATCACTTCAGCATTACACACACAGGACCCACATGCAAAAAATGCAAATTCCACACTGAAGACATTGAACACCAACTTCTAAAAAGTCCTGGACTCGTTCTGTCCAGACAGATATAAAAGTTCACCACACTTCATGACCTACAGACCTGACTGGTAGACGTAGTTGACTTCCTGAGTATTATGGGCTCTAAAAGAGGGGCCCTGGAGTTGTATGGTTCAAGGTATGCAAATGCAGTGCTGGCAAAAGGTAAGGTGTATGTGTACTGCATGGCTTTTAAAAACAGTGCATTGTATGTTGTTACTGACTGCAAGCATTACAATGGCTTTCATAGTACCAGCTACATTTATGAAATGTGGCTTGTGTAATAATGACAGTACAACTTAACAAAACAAGTAACAAAAGATTTCAACTGTTGCTTTTAGTGTCACTTTCTGTTACTATGCATGAGTTCTAATTCTTTTCATAGCAATTCATAAGCAAATTTAAGGTCCATATCTCAGAATTTCTGACAAACATGACAATATATATATATATATATATATATATATATATATATATATATATACAGAGTAACCTAAACACATCTTATATCAGGA
>JAYMFT010192562.1:0-11827 GCA_038088735.1 Panulirus argus
GAAACAGACGAAGAAAAACCCATCCCCCCGCATACACACATATATACATACATGCACACATATGCACCGTACAAATACATATACATATCAACATATACATATATACATACATACACATATACATATATACATACATGCACATACACATACTTCCCAAGTATTCCCTGCATTTCGTAAAAGGCGACTGAAAGGGGAGGGAGCGGGGGGCTGGAAATTGTCCCCTCCTGTTTTTACTTTTCCAAAAGAAGGAACAGAAAAGGCTCAGCTCTCTGTTCTTATCACTACCTTGCTGACGTAGAAGATGGCTAATATGTATGAAAAAAAATATATTTATTTATTTATTTATTTATTTATCATACTTGATCGCTTTTTCCCGCGGTAGACAGGTAGCACCAGAAAACAGATGAAGAAAGACCCATCTTCTCATATACACACCTATATACATACTTGCACATATATGGAAAATACATACATATACATATAAACAGCTACATATACATATATACATACATATACATATGCATACATGTATGTATGTATACATTTACATATTCATACTTGCTCACCTCCATCCATTCCTGGTGCCACCCGCCCCACAGGAAATAGCATCGCCACCCCCTGCGTCAGCAAGGTAGCACTAGGAAAAGAGACAAAAAAAGGCCACATTCGCTCACACTCACTCTCTAGCTGTCATGTGTAATGCATCAAAAATGCAGCTCCCTATCCACAACCAAGCCGCACAGACCTTTCCATGGTTTACCTTAGACATTTCACATACCCTGGTTCAGTCCATTGACCGCACGTCTTCCCCATTATTCCACATCGTTCCAATTCATTCTATTCTTTGCATGCTTTTCACCCTCCTGCATGTTCAGGCACCAATCGCTCAAAACCTTTTTCACTCCATTCATCCTCCTTCAATTCTCTCTCTTGCTTCTCCTTGTTCCCTCCGCCTCTGAAACATACATCTTCTTTATTAACCTTTTCTCACTCATTCATTCCCTATGTCCAAACCATTTCAACACACCTTGTGCACTCTCAGCCACACTTCTTTTTTATTACCACACATCTCTCTTACCCTTATATTACTTACTTGATCAAACCATCTCACACCATATATTGTCCTTAAACATTTCCAACACATCCACCCTCCTCCGTACAACCCTATTTATAACCCATGCCTCGCAACCGTATATTATTGTTAGAACTACTATTCCTTCAAACATACTCATTTTTGCTCTCTGAGATAACGTTCTCTCTTTTTACACATTCTTCATTGCTCCCAGAACCTTTGTCCCCTCTCCCACCCTATGGTCCATGGTTCCATTCGCTGCAAAGTCCACTTCCACATATCTGAAACACTTCACTCCCTCCAATTTTTCTCCATTCAAACTTACGTCCCAGCTAACTTGTCCCTCAACCATGCTAAACCTAATAACCTTGCTCTTATTCCCATTTACTCCCAACTTTTTCCTTTCACACACTTTCAAAAACTCACTCACCAAATTCTGCAGTTCCTCACTCGAATCAGCCACCAGTGCTGTATCATTGGCGAACAACAATTAACTCTTTTCCAGGCCCTCTCATCCCCCACAGATTGCATACTCGCCCCTCTCTCCAAAACTCTTGCATTTACCTCCAAAACCACCCTATCCACAAACAAATAACCATGGGGACATCACACACCCCTGCCGCAGACTGATCTTCACTCTCCTCTTTTCTTACTCGTACACATGCCTTACACCCTTGATAAAAACTTCTCACTGCTTCTAGCAGCTTGCCCCCACATCATATATTCTTAAGACCTTCCAGAAAGCATCTCTATCAATCCTATCATATGCCTTCTCCAGATCCATAAATGCTGCATACAAATCTATCTGTTTTTCTAAGTTTGTCTCACATACATTTTTCAAAGCTAACACCTGATCCACACAACCTCTACCACTTCCAAAACCACACTGCTCCTCCCTATGCTGATGCTCTGTACTTGCCTTCACCCTCTTAATCAGTACCCTCCCATACAGTTTTCCAGGAATACTCAACAAACTTATACCTCTCTAGTTTGAACGCTCACCTTTATCCCCTTTGCCTTTGTTCACTGGCACTATACATGCATTTCACCAATCCTCAAGCACTTCACCATGATCCTTACATACACTGAATATTTTTACCAATCAATCAACAAAACAGTCACCCCCTTTCTTGATAAATGAGATGGCCTTGATTAGAGAGCTCTTACTTGCCCGTAAAGTCTCAGCAAAAAAGAAAGCTAAGAGGATCATGGACAAACTGCTGCAACCAGGATTCACCCTGGATTGCCTGTGAATGCATCATGGTCAATAATACTAACTGCTACATCATGGAGGCCATTGTAGGTTACACTTAGTTCACTGTACTCAGTCAAAATAAGCAAAGTAGCAGCTTTACATTATATTGAAGGTAACTCAGGATCAAAGGCAGTATCCAAGGGTACTTGAGCCTGGCCTTAAATGCCAACAAGGGCTACTTTTCAAAGTGATGTAAAATCCTTATAAAATCCATTTTATCCCCTACAGTGTTGGGTACCCCAGCAAGTATGATCATAAATTTTGAATAGCCTGCCTCTGCTCTGAGGCAAAATATATGGCCATTAATTCTTGTAATGGCATTCCATGCATAATTACCAAATTTTAATGCCTCATTTTTTTCCATTAACTTGTCAGTGTGTGTAAAAAAATAAAGGAGGCCTGTTTGAAATAAACACCCTCTTGTTATGTAATAATTTGTGAAGCTTTGAAATTGTTAGAAAATACTAGAAATTAGTGATGAAGTCCCTCTGTAAGTATAGTTATGTGGATAACACTTGCAGAAATACTTCACATGCCACTGCAAACATCAGATGGTACACTTGGCACATCTCATACTGACAGTAGAACAGTATAACTTAAAGGGAGCATTGCATATATATGTAATTTCTCACCATGTTGAGTGTATATCATTTTACTTAGACTATTAATATCTAATCATTCTTTATAAAGAAATTATGAAACAATTTTGTAGAATAATTGAAAATGCCTAGTCATAGGAATAGTAATTTCTGATCATTCTTTATAAAGAAATTATGAAATTATTTCTGGAATAATAGAAAATGCCTAGTACATAGAGTGTACAGTGGAATTTAGGGCTTCCTAGCTAAAGGGTTAAGAGAAAAGGAGGGTGTGTTAATCCCAGCAGTTTTGTTAGGACATGATGGTTTGGCTTCAAGTATATTGGAAGGGAATAGAGTGGATAAGCTGGAAATTGAATGCCTAAAGATAATACGTTTTGAGGCAGATGATCTTGTGAGAATTGGCAAAGAGAGGTGTGGTAGGGAGCATAGTCTGACCGAGAGAGTCAACCAGGGTGTATGAAATGGGTCAGGCATTTGGAGATTTGTGAGGAGAAACCACCATAGAGGATCTAAGTTTTGAAGTATAGGAAGTAGGAGGGAGGGGAAGGCTGAGATGGAGATGTAAGGATAGAGTTAAGGAAGCTATGGGGCTTGGACATTCAGGAGGACAAGAAGTGTGCTTTGGATAGAAAAGTTTGAGGGATTTGATATATGGAGATAACATGCTGCTATTGGGCTGAACCATGTCATGTGAAGAAGTCAATACTCCCAAGTCAACTTAGCTTGGAATATACTGGCAACATGTAAGCATTATTAGATGATGTTCAGATTTTTGAAATTCTTAATGTGTCTTCATTTGAATTGTAGGAACCTAATATAAATGCAATTTTATGTAGCTGCTTTGGATCCTGATGTGGGCCACCATACTTGGGCTTGTAATGCAACGTCTTTCGGCTCGTCTGGGTACTGTTACTGGTCTGCATTTAGCTGAGGTTTGTTACCGCCATTATCCACTGATTCCCCGTCTTCTAGTTTGGATCATGGTTGAGATTGCCATCATTGGATCTGACATGCAGGAAGTAATAGGAACCTCAATTGCACTCTACTTACTGTCAAATAAAGCGTAAGTATATTAAGATTCAGAGGCCAGTAATTTGATTCAGAATTACAAATTAATAATTATTACAGTAGTTAATAGGAATTTGTTTGAGTTTGATTGTTATGGTTTATATGATAATGTGACTAGTCTAGCTCACATGGATTTTGAGTTTTAGAACAATACCGTTGTTTCCTTGTATGGCAGATTAGTGTAGATGATTACACTGCTTACCTGTTTCGCTGTAAAGAAATGATGTGCTCTTAGGAAACATTGTGCAAAGTGCAGATAGGTTTCCATAGTCAAAGGGGGGATTATGTTCCAGACCACCTTTCCAGACATCATTCCCAGGTTTAGACATTCAATGAGAAATAAAGGAAAATGTGTACATGCATGGCATATAAAACTCTGAAATATACAGAGGAATGATACTGTATTAATGTGAGTTCTTGTTTTCAGCATAATAAATATATGGTGAAGGGCAGTGGTTCCCAACTGGTGAGCCGTGTTGAATTTCTGGGATGGCCCATAGGGGTTGTCATGTGATCAGTATATGATCATGTGTGAATATTAGCATTAGCATGTCTCTATTTACACTTGGTGTTTGCTAATTGCATTCATTATTGCAGTTTGATTTATAAACATGTCTGTTGCTTTTTATTACCTGTAGTTACATGGATTTTGCTTAAGATACTTTGTTTATGAATCTTAAATCAAAATGTATGTGTTTTATTGGTTGTTAAAATAATAGGTGGGCCACAAGTTCTTCAGATAAGCTATATTGAATCATCATTTTAGAAAGGTTAGGAGCCACTGTTGTAGGACAAGTGTATAGTACTACAGGTTAGTATGAGGAACTTGGCATTACTGTACAGGAATTTGTAATTTCTCTTTAAAACTTAACTTGTAGTTTTGATAGTGTTAATAAAATATATTTTTTTTATGCATTTGGGCATGAGTCAAACTTACTCTTATGTTTGTTTTCTGCATTCTGTTGATACAGTCTTTGATGTTTTAAGAAGAAAAACACTTTCCGTTAATCTTAAAAGGTTCTGAATTTTTAGGGTAGGGAGAATTCTCCTTATTTTGTGGATATTAAAGGGATATGAAAGAGCATCTCTTCACAAATGTTGGCCTCCTGAGATGCAATGCCATCTTTGAAATAGATGGATGAGAAAAGGCTTTTCTGATAGATTTCCTTTACTTCTTAAGGGTGTGGAGGCTATTATTATTAATGACATAATGATGAGCAACAGTTGAATTGCCTAAGTTCATTCATTATCTTGAAGAGGTTCACTTTTAGTAGGAGTACTTGCTGGATGCTGAGGCGTAATAGTGACTGGTTTGAGTGGGCAGAAGTGTAGAAATATACGTGTGGAAAACAGTGCACCCTTATTCTTTGAATGCCAGAAGAGAACTGACATGGTGTAGTGACACTTCATATTGCATGGCCAGCTGGGCTTGCATTATGCTGTGATGGCTTGTGTCATAATGAAAAAAAATGGGTGTAATTTAGGTGCTTGAGCTATATTGAAATTATTATATTGAACCACACTATATCATGACCAAAATGTGCTACTGAAATCCAAAACGATGCCATAGAAATGGTGAAATACATCTATAATAATGTAGGAGACCCATTCAACAAATGATATCTATGTTTATGTTAACAGTATATTGATTTTCTGTATGTATGTATGAGAACCAAAACTACAGCCCCATATCAACAAACAGCTGACACCTGTACTGAAATTATAACCCCATATCCACAGCCAGGTCCCTCAAACTTTTCTGTGGTTTTCCTCGACTGCTTCATATACCCTGGATCAGGCCAGTGACAGCGTATCGTCCCCTGTATACCACATCGCTCCAGTTCACTGATCTCATGCATGCCTTTCACACTTCACATTCTGGCCCCAAGCACTCAAAATCTTTTTCTTTCTATCCTTTCATCTCCAATTTGGTGTCTCTCTTCTCCTTGTTCTCTCCACTTCTGACACACATCCTCTTTATCAACCTCTCCTCACTCATTCTCTTTATGTGACCAAACCATTTCAGTACACCATCTTCAATCCTTAATCATACTCTTCTTTTGATATATCTCTCTTTGTCTGTATATCTGATGCCTGTTCCCAACTGAAACTCCCTAAGAGGGGTGGCCGTGGCAGTAGAGTCTCTATAACAAGTGAACTCCAGTGCTACTTCTTATCTTTTATTGCCTCAACCTTGACAGGCCACTGACAGAGGGCAACTCTAGTGCAGCGTTTCCAGAGGCTCCTTCCTAATGTTCCTACTGACAACTACTACCAAATATTCCTACCTACTTCTTCTACCTAATGCTCCTGCCCTCGTGTTTCTACCTGCCTCTACTGTCTATTTTTGCCCAAAGGGCTAGCACATAGAGCTCACTGCAGGAAAATCTAGAGTTACATAGAATGAGCTGTGTGAGTTAAATGTTGCCAAGTGTTTTTATGACAAGGAGAGATTGTATGTTTCTTATGACCACACCTCTTTCTTACCATATCATTACTTACTAGATCATCCCTCCTCATGCCATATATTGTCCTTAAACATTTAATTTCCAACTCATGCTCCATCATACGTACATTCTTATCTGTAGCCCATGTCTTACATCCATATAACATTGTTGGGATTACTTTACCTTCATACATGCCCATTTTCTCCATTCCAGATAGCATCTCTTTCCACACATTACTCAGTGCTCCCAGAACTTTCATCCCCTTGCTCACCCTATGACTAAGCTCTGCTTCCATGGCTTCAGTTAGTACTAAGTCTACTCCCAGGTATCTAAAATACCCCATTTCCTCCAAGTTTTCTCCATTTAAACACACACTCCAACTAACCTGTCTTTCTGCACTGTTTGTATTTATATTTACTTTCAACTTCCTCCTTTCACACACTCTCCCAAACTCAAACACCAACTTCTACAGTTTCTCACTTGAATCTGCCACTAGCCTATGTCATCACAAGACAGCAACTGACTGGTGTTTGTAGTATAAGTAAATGTCATGTGCATGTTGTGTGCAATGCCTAGGATTGTTGAAGTTTTCTTGAGTGGGAGTGGTTGATCATTCAGGGTTATATGAGGGTGCAGTTTAGATATATATGTCAGAGGTTAAGATGATGGTTAATGGGACTACTCCAATACCTGCAGGCATTTTAGAAAGAACTTATTGAGGTGTGTGAACTACTTAAACCCACATCAGGAAATTTGTTTATAAGTTGTTTATTCACAAGAAAAATGAGATCCCTTCAGAGTCAAATGGCTTGAAGCATATCTTTTGACAAGCTAATGAAATAATCATCTGAGATTAAAGTGATGTAAGAGGAAATCCAAATACTCATTGTAGGTGAAAAGTCAGAAAAATGGGAGTAAGATTTTTTTAATAATATCTACCTGCTGCATGAAAATTAAGGCCCAGGAAACACAAGTACCATGTATGAAGACACTAAATTATAGAAACAGTTGTTCTGTTAACAGTAAGGCACTAAAGGCTAAAAAGCCGCACTGGAGTTCTTTACTTATGAAGACTCTATTGCTGTAGCCACCCCTTTGAGGGAGTTTCAGTAGGAACAGGCATCAGAGATATAGACAGATAAATAGATAGATAGATAGAGAGAGAGATCAGAATATGGTGAATGACACGGAGTGGCCATCTCAGCCTCTCTCTTTCTCTGTTATTCAGTGGTAGGTATGTTTAAGCAAAGACTTTTTTTTATTAGTTCTTTTAGCAGATAAAGTATGACTAGCTGGGGGTATATTTTGGCCCTAGGAGTATAGGCATGAACAATGCTGAAGGAAAATATTAAATGAAAATGTAAAGGGCAGGTGTGAGTAATACTTCCCACAAAGTGTATGAAATACATATGAGAGAATGTCCAATTTGTTTTTGATAGGTTCTCTTTTATTAGTACAAGCCAAAATCAATTTTCCATTTGGTTTGGTTAGTATGACATATCATGACTTTGTGTTCTTTAGAAATATAAATGATTGATAATTTTTTTTCAGTATCTATTAACATGTTCTCTTTTTCACAGAATTCCCTTATGGGGTGGGGTGCTGATTACTGTTGCAGATACCTTCACTTTCCTTGCTCTGGATCGATATGGCCTACGCAAGCTAGAAGCCTTCTTTGGCTTTCTCATTCTTGTTATGGCTATTACATTTGGGTTTGAGTATGGTGTTGCAAAACCTGACCAACTGGAAGTACTGAAAGGGATGTTTATTCCTGGTTGTTCTGGCTGTGACAGTCGTTCCCTTCTTCAGGCTGTTGGCATTATAGGAGCTGTGATAATGCCTCACAACCTGTATTTACATTCTGCTCTTGTAAAGGTGAGAAGAAAGACGTTTAGAAATATTTAAGTCGATATATTCTTGGATTGTTTCTATCATTGTAAAATTGTAGTATTGCAGTGTAGTTGTTAGAAATGGATTAGATATTTTGAGTCAGAATAATTTTCTACTTGGAAAGGGAAAAGAAGAAAGGTTTGTATGAGATGAAGCTGAGAGGTAGTGGGATCTATGAATGAAATGGAGTGAATGGTGTATAATATGGCTTGCAAGATGTTACAAAATGTTTTGCAAGAGACAGTGAGGCATTATTAATGAAGGATAATTGATTCGAAAAGATGTTTAATTACATCTGTCTTTGCAAGATTATTAGCTGTGAAGTTCAGATGTGAGAGGTTAAGGATGCCTGTAATATTTGCATGCACATCATGATAAAGGAAGAAGTTCGAGGTATGTTATGGTAAAAAATTAAAAGAGTGAAAATGGAAATAGATCCTGGGCAGAAACTGTGTGATAGGTAACTTGAATGGATAGTTGGGATATAGAATGGAGGAAGACTTGTTGGATAGGTGTGGAGTCCCAGGTGTAAATGACAATGATGGATGAATAAGTGGACTGTATGCATCATCATGCATGATTGTGTAAATACTTACTTTGATTATAAGAATATTCATAAATACACGTGGTATAGACATAGAGAATATATGGTAAACAAGAGCCTGATTAATTTGATTTTGGTAAGCAGAAATATAACAGGTAATTTGCATAATGTGCAGTTTAGGAAAAGGTTCGGAGGGAGTTTATGAGATCATATGGAACAGTAGTATTTTGGTTTTTACTTTTTTAATTTACAGTGATGGTATAGGACTAGAAGTATGAATGAAAAATATGAGAAAAATAAAAGGAGAAAAGTGTTAGAATGGAAGTGTTAAGCTTGACTGCCAAAACAGGTTAAATGAAAAGCCAGGAAGATTCAAAACAGTATGAGTTGAGTTGGATGCAGTTTTTGAAAACAATATTGGAGGCTGCAGTGGAGATGTTCAACACTTTATAAATAGTTTGTGGAAAGAGAACTAGAGCATGGTGAAGCAGTTGATAGGCAGCTAATGACTAGGGAGGTTTATTACCAGTAATACCCGCCTGGATATTGGGAGGGTTAGTGACGCTTGTGTAGTGAGTCAGCATTTCAGTGGTTGTTAAGTTGCACTCCTCTGACCCAGGTAGCTGTCTTTTCTTTCAGATTCACCCACATGTGGACTACAGGCATTCTGTCCACAAACATACAATCTCTCCTTGTCATACATAACACTTGACAACACTTAACTCACACAGCTCAAACTTCATAAGTCTAGATTTTCTTGTGGTGAGCGCTATGTGCTAGCCCTGCCTTTTGATAAAATGTGAGGGGCAGTAGATAGAAATAGTAGGTAGAAACACTGAGGCAGAAGCAGTAGGTAGAAACATCAGATAGAAGTAGTTGCTAGGAACATTAGGCAGGAACTTTAGGTAGAAGTAGTTAGCAGGATCATTAAGTAGAAGCCTTTGCAAAGACTGCACTAGAGTTGCCCTCTGCTAATGGCCAGTGAAGGTTGAGGCACTAAAGGCTAAGAGGTGGCACTGGAGTTCACCAGTTATGGAGACTCTGTTGCTGTGGCCACCCCCTTGAGGGAGTTTCAGTTGGGAAAAGGTATCAGAGATATAGATATATAGATAGAAGTAAACATTAAAAAATATTGGTGCAAAAGAAAATGAGTCTGGAAAAAGCAGAATCTACCAGAATTTAGTGATGAAGGCAAGGTGAAGAGTGTGGAATATTAACTGAAGAGAAGAGTTAAAAGGATTGTATATTTGAGCAAAAGGGAGCAGAGTATCTTGATGGAAAAATAAATGAGCAGTTAAAGGAGAATAAAAAAACTACTCAAGGAAAAGGTAAATAAAGGTAGAGAAGATGTACAGTTAAGAAGTGAGGGTACATTAGACAAACTAAGGAGAGTGCTAGTGATGGAGGGGGAAGTTTTTAAGGGCTGGCATCAATATTTTTAAGAAATGATTGGAAATGATAATGAGACATATCTAATGGTATGGTAGGATTAGACGCAAGGAGAAATATGAATAAACATATGGGAAAGGAAGTCATGATGGTTCAAGAGCTGAAAAAGAGGGCAGATGAGAGATTGGGTGAGAAAGTATCAGGAAACTAAAGAAAGAACAAGAAATGGATTTGGAAAGAAGTGAATAGTATGAAGAGAACAAGAGAAAAATAGGAGCATCAATGAGGGGAGCAGATGGGGAAGTAGTAACAGCAAAGAATAGGTGAAAAGGCAATGGAGTGAGTATGTTGAAGGTCTGTTGAATGTGTAATTGGGTGGCAGATGTGGGTATTCTGGGACATGGTGGTACATGGAGCAAGAGAGTCATGGTATGTGGTTTGGTGAAAAGAGAGAAGGTGCTGAATGCCTTGTATAACATGGTGAGTGGTAAAATGGCTTGAGATGATGGGATTGCTGTTGAATTTCTCAAGTGAAAAGGGTGAGAGTGTTGTTGACTGGTTAATTAGGATTTTTAATGTCTATGTAGCTCAAGGTAAGATGCCAAAGGACTGGTGTAATGCCTTTATTAGTACCATTATTTTAAGGGTGATGAAAGTGGATGTTTGAATTACAGATGTATAGATTGCTAAGTATACTTGGCAGTATGTATGGGAGAATGGTGAATGAGAGGTAGGTGACATACACTGAGCATCAGAGTGGAGAGGAACAATGTGGCTTCAGGAGTAGTAGATGTTTGGAGCAGCTGTTTCTTTTGAAAAATTTGTGTGAGAAATACATAGAGAATGAGAAGGATTTGTATATGGCATCTATGGGTCTGGGGAAAGGGTATGATATTGTTGGTAGTCATGCTTTGTAGAAAATGCTATGAAAACATGGTGTTGGAGAAAGCCTCTTGGAGTAGTGGGGAGTTTTTATCAAGAGAATAAGGCATGTGTGTAAGTAGGAAGAAGGGAGGGTGGTTTAGTAGCCACAGAGCTCCATGGCTGTTTAACCTGTTAATAGATGGCATGGTAAGGGAAGTAAATGCAAGGGTTTTGGAGAGAGGGGCAGGTCTGTAGGCAGTCTAGAGTTGGAGTGGCCTGGGAGGTGAGTCAGTTATTTGCAGATGACATGGCTTAAGTGGTGCATACCTGTCTCTCTTTAATAGACTCTTGTATTTACCTTCCTCACCACCCAATCCATAAACAGGTTAAACTGCCATCGTGACACTGCATACCCCTGCCACAGACCCAAACTGCACCTGGAACTCATCCTCCTCTCTACCTACTTGTACACATACCATACTCCCTTGATAAAAACTCTTCATTGCTTCCAGTAGTTTTCCTCCCACAACATATATTCATGATACTTTCCACAAAGCATATATATCTACCCTGTCATTTGCTCCCTCCAGATATATTTATGTTACATACCCCTATCCCCTAGGGATAGGGGTGTAAGAATACTTCCCCCGTATTCCCTGCGTGTCGTAGAAGGCGACTAAAAGGGGCGGGAGCGGG
>JAYMFT010192573.1:0-25701 GCA_038088735.1 Panulirus argus
TTTTCCTCACTTTACCGTCAACAGAAGAGGCCTGAAGTACTTCAGACTGTATATCTCACTTGACCGTCAAAAAAGTCACTTAAAGTGCTTTAGACTGTATCCCATTTTACCGTCAACCGACGCCCTCAAAAGTGCTTCAGACTGTATTTCATTTACTCGTCAACAGAGGACGGCTGAAGTACTCCAGACTGTACCTCACTTGATCGTACACGGAGACCGCCTGAAGTATTTCATATTTTACCTCACTAGACCGTCAACGGAGTCCGTCTGAAGTACTTCAGATAGTATCTCACTTGTCCGTCAACAGAGGCCGCCTAAAGTACTTCAGACTGTACCCTACGTGACCGTCAATGGAGGCCGGGTGATTACTTCAGACTGTCCTCCACATGACCGTAAACAAAGGCCACTTGAAGTGCTTCAGTCTTTACCCCACTTTAAATTCAACTGAGGCCACATGAAGAACTTCAGACTGTACGGGACTTGACCGTCAACGGAGGCCGCCTGAATTATTTCAGAATATAACTCTTGGTCGTCAACGGAGGTTGCTTGAAGTATTCTGACTGTACCTCACTTGAGCGTCCACGGAGGCTGCCTGAGGTACTTCAGAATGTCCTCACTTGACCGTCAACGGAGGCCACTTCAAGCGCTTAAGACTGTTCCCCACTTGATCGTCAGCGGAGGCCGCCTGAAGTACTGCAATCTGTTCCTCACTTGACTGTGAATAGAGGAGGCCTGTCGTGCTTCATACTCAACCTCATTTGACCGTCAACAGGGGCAGCCTGAAATAATTCAGACTGTACCTCACTTTACCGTCAACGGAATCCGCTTTTAGCTCTTTAGACTGTACCTAATCTGACCCTTAAAGGAGGCCGCTTGTAGTGTCTCAGACTGTACCCTACTTGACCGTCAACGGAGATGGACTTAAGTGCGTCACACTGTGCCCCACTTCACCGTCAACGGTGGTCGCCTGAAGTGCTTCATTCTGTACTTCACACGACTTTCAGCAGAGGTCGCCTGAAGTACTTCATACTGTACCTCACTTGACAGTCAACATGGGCCGCCTGAAGTACGTCATTCTGTAACTTACTTGAACGAAAACGGGGGGATGTCTAAAGTACTGCAGGCTGTACCTCAGTTGACCTTCAGCGCAGGCCGTCTGAAATAACTTCAGACTGTACCCCACTTCACCATCAACGAAGGCCGCCTGAAGTACTTCAGACTGTATGCGACTTGAACGTCAAAAGAGCCCGCCTAAAGTAGTTTAAAATATTCATCCCTTGACCCTCAAGGATGGCTGCCTGTATCGTTTCAAACGGTACCTCCTTTGACCGTCAACAGAGGCCGCCTGAAGTAATTCAGACTGTATCGCAATTGACTTTCAACAAATACCGTCTGAAGTACATCAGAATGTACCTCAATTGACCGTCAACAGAGGCCGCCTGAAGCATTTCAGACTCTACCTCACTTGACCGTCAGCGGAGGCTGCCTAAAGCGCTTAAGACTCTACCTCAATTGAGCGTCCATGGAGGCTGCCTGAGGTGCTTGAGACTGTACCTCAATTGACCGTCAACAGACGCCCTCAGAATTGCCTCGGACTGTACTTCATTCAATCGTCAACAGAGGCCACCTGAAGTACTTCAGACAGTACATCGCTTGATCGTCAAGGGAGGCCCCCTGAAGTACTTTACGTTTTACCTCACTTGATCTTCAACGGAGGCCGCCTGATGTACTTCAGTTTGTACTTCACTTGACCCTCAACGTGGAGCCGCCTGAGGTATTTCAGACTGTACCTCACATGACCGTCAATGGACTCTGCATGAAGAACTTTAGACTGTACCTCACTTGACCGTAAAGAGAGGTCGCCTGAAGTACTTCCGTCTGTACCTCACTTGAACGTCAATGGAGGCCGCTTAAAGTTCTTCAGTTTTTACCTTAATTGATAGTCAACGGAGGCCGCGTGAAGTACTTCATACTAATCCTCCCTTAACCGTCAACAGAGGAGGTCTTAAGTGCTTCAGACTTTACCTCATATGACCGTCAACAGAGGCCGCCTGAAATAATTTAGACTGTAGCTCACCTGACCGTCAACAAATGCCGCCTGAAGTGCTTCACACTTTACCTCACTTGACCGTCAACAGATGTTCAAAGAAATGCTTCAGACTGTACTTCATTTAATCCTCATCAGAGGCCTCCTGTAGTAGTTCAGACTGTATCTCACTTGACCATCAACAGAAGCAGCTTGAAGTATTTCAGACTGTACCTCACTTGAGCATCCATGAAGGGTGCCTGCGGTACTACAGAATGTCCCTCACATGACCGTTAACGGAGGTCACTTGAAGTGCTTCAGACTGTACCCCACTTGACCGCCAGCGGAGGTCGCCTGAAGTACTTCAAACTTTTCTTCACTTGACCGTTGATAGAGGAGGCCTGAAGTGCTTCAGCCTCTACCTCATATGAACGTCAACACAGGTCGACTGAAAAAATTCAGACTGTACCTCACTTGACCGTTAACATAAGCCGCTTGAAGTGCTTCAGACAGTACCTCATTTGACCGTTAACAGGCGCGATCAGAAGTCCTTCGGACTGTACTTCATTTAGTCGTCAACAGAGGCCTCCTGAAATACTTCAGACTGTACCTCACTTGATCGTCATGGAAGGCCGCCTGAAGTACTTCAAACTGTACCTCACTTGACCGTCAATGGAGAACGCCTGAATTACCTCATATTGTACCTTACTTGATAGTCAAATGAGTTCGCGTGAAGTACTTCAGACTGCCCCCCAGTTGACCGTAAACGATGGCCACTTGAAGTGCTTCAGTCTTTACTCCACTTGACAGTCAACGGAGGCCGCCTGAAGTACTTCAAACTGTACGCGACTTGACCGTCAACGGAGGCCTCCTAAAGTATTTCAGAGTTTACCTCACTTGACCGCCAACGGAGGCCATCTGAATTACTTCAGACTGTACCTCACTTGACCGTCACTAAAATCCTTCTGAAATATTTCAGAGTCCACCTCACTTGAGCGTCCACGAAGGATGCATGAGGTACCTCAGAATGTCCCTCACTTGACCTAAAACGGAGGCCGCTTGAAGTGCTTCAGACTGTACCCTACGTGTCCCTCAACGGAGGCCGCGTGAAGTATTTCAAACTATTCCTCAAATGACCGTCAACAGAGGCGACATGAAGTGCTTCAAACTTTACCTTATATGACCGTCACAGAGGCCACCTGAAATGCTTCAGTATGTACCTCACTTGACCGTCAACAGATGCCCTAAGAGGTGCTTGAGAGTGTCCTTCATTTAATCGTCAACAGAGGCCGCCTGAAGTATTTCAGACTGTACCTCACTTGACCGTCAACAGAAGCCGCCTGAAGTATTTCAGACTGTACCTCACTTGAGCGTCCACGGAGGCTGCCTGAGGTACTTAAGAATGTCCCTCTCTTGAACATCAACGGAGGCCACTTGAAGAGCTTCAGTCGGTACCCAAACTGACCGTCAGCGGAGGACGCCTGAAGTACTTCAAAGTATTCTTCGCTTGACCGTCAAATGAGGAGGCCTGAAATGCTTCATATATACTACCTAATATGACCGTCAACAGAGGTCAACTGAAATAATTCAGACTGTACCTCACTTGATCTTCAGCAAAGGTAGCCTGAAGTGCTTCAGACTTTACCTCACTTGACTGTCAATAGATGCCCCAAGAAGTGATTTAGACTGTACTTCATTCAGTCCTCAACAGAGGCTGCCTGAAGTAGTTCAGATTGTATCTCACTTGACCGTCAACGGGGGTCAACTGAAGTACTTCAGTTTGTTTTTCACTTGACCCTCAATGTGGGGGCGCCTGAAATATTCCAGACTGTACCTCACTTGACCGTCAACGGAATCCGCCTGAAGTACTTTAGACTGTATCATATTTGACCATCAATGGAGGCCGCCTGATCTACTTCAGACTGTACTTCACTTGAACGTCAATGGAGGCCGCTTGAAGTGCTTCAGATTGTACCTTACTTGATAGTCAACAGAGGCCGCATGATGTACTACAGACTTTCCCCCACTTGACCGTAAACGAAGGCCACTTGAAGTGCTTTAGTCTTTACCCCACTTGACAGTCAACGGAAGCCGCCTGAAGTACTTCAGAATGCACGGGACTTGACCGTCAATGGAGGCCGCCTGAATTATTTGATCGTCAACTGAGGCTGCCTGAGGTACTTCAGAATGTTCCCTTCTTGACCGTCAACATAGGCCACTTGAAGTGCTTCAGACTCTACCTCATTTGCCGTCAACAGAGGCCGATTGAAATTTCAGACTGTACCTCATTTTACCGTCAACGGAGTCCGCCTGTAGGCCTTCAGACTATACTTCATTTGACCCTCAACGGAGGCCGCTTGTAGTGTCACAGACTGCACCCCACTTGACCGTCAACGGAGATGGACTGAAGTGCGTCACACTGTACCCTACTTTACCGTCAACGATGGCCACCTGTATCTCTCTTGACTGTCAACAGAGGTCGCCTGAAGTACTTCAGGCTGTACCCTACGTGACCGTCAATGGAGGCTGCCTAATCTACTTCAGACTCTACCTCACTTGAACGTCAATGGAGGGCGCTTAAAGTGCTTCATATTGTGCCTTACTTGACACTCAATGGAGACCGCGTGAAGTACTTCAGACTGTCCCCCACTAGACCGTAAACGAACGCAACCTGAAGTGCTTCAGTCTTATCCCCACCTGACATTTAACGGAGGCCACCTGATGTATTTCATACTATACCTTACTTGATCGTCAACGGAGGCTGCCTGAAGTACTTCAGACTGTACCTCACTTGAGCGTCCACGGAGGTTGCCTGAGATACTACAGAATGTTCCCCACTTGACCGTCAACGGAGACCACAACAAGTGCTTCAATCTGCACCCCATCTGACCGTCAGAGGAGGCCGCCTGAAGTACTGGAAACTATTCCTCACTTGACCGTCAACAGAGGAGGCCTGAAGTGCTTCACACTCTACCTCATTTAACCGTCAACAGAGGCCGTCTGAAGTACTTCAGAAACTACCTCACTTTACCGTCAACGGAGTCCGCCTGTAGTACTTCAGACTGTGCCTCATCTGACCCTCAAAGCAGGCCGCTTGTAGTTTCTCAGACTGTACCCTACTTGACCGTCAACGGAGACGGACTGAAGTGTGTCACACTGTACCCCACTTTACCGTCAACGGTGGCCGACTGAAGTGCTTCAGACTGTACTTCACCTGACTTTCAAAAGAGACCGCCTGAAGTACTTCAGACTGCATCTTACTTGATCATCAACGGAGGCCGCTAGAAGTACTTCAAACATAGTCCGCCTGAAGTACTTCATTCTGTAACTAACTTGACCGTCAATGGAGACCGTCTAAAGTACTGCAGACTGTACCTCGACCTTCAACAGAGGCTTCCTGAAGTAACTTCAGATTGTACCTCAACTGACCTTCAACGGAGGACGCCTGAAGTACTTCAGACTGTACGCGTCTTGAACGTCAAAAGAGGCTGCCTAAAGTATTTCAGACTGTACCTCACTCGACCGTCAACAGAAGCCGCCTTAGATGTTTCAGACTGTACCTCACTTGAGCGTCCAAGGAGGCTGCCTGATATAATTCAGAATGTTCCTCACTTGACCGTCAACGGAGGCCACTTGAAGTGCCTCAAGCTATACCCTCACTTGACCGTCTGCGGAGGCCGCATGAAGTACTTCAAACTTTTCCTCAAACGTCAAAAGAGGAGGCCTAAAGTGCTTTAAAATTTACCTCATATGACCTTCAACAGAGGCAGCCCGAAATAATTCAGAGTGTACTTCACTTGAGCTTCCACTGAAGCTGCCTGAGGTACTTCAGAATATCCCTCACTTGATCGTCAACGGAGGCCATTTGAGGTGCTTCAGATTGTAGCCCACTTGACCGTCAGCGGAAGCTGTGTAAAGAACTTTAGACTGTACGCAACTTGACCGTCAACAGAGGCAGCCTAAAGTAGATCAGACTATACCTCACTTAACCGTCAAGGAAGGATGCCTGTAGTACTTTGACCGTCAACAAAGGCCGCCTGTAGTACTTCAGACTGTACCTCACTTGACCGTCAACGGAGGCCGCCTGAAGCACTTCAAACTGTATTGCACTTGACTTGCAACAGAGACCGGCTGAAGTACTTCAGAATGTACCTCAATTGACCGTCAACATAGGCCGTCTGAAGCATTTCAGATTTTAACACGACCGTCAAAGGAGGCTGCCTGAAATGCTTCAGACTGTACCTAAATTGAGCGTCCACAGAGGCTGCCTAAGACACTTCAGAATGTCCCTCACTTGACCGTCAACGGAGGCCACTTGAAGTGCTTCAGACTGTACCTCACTTGACCGTCAACGTAGGCCACTTCAAGAACTTCAGACTTTTCCTCACTTGACCGTCAACAGAAGAGTTCTGAAGTACTTCAGACTGCATACCTCACTTGACCGTCACAAAAACCGCCTAAAGTGCTTTAGACTGTACCTCATTTAACCGTCAAATAAAGCCTTTAGAAGTGCTTCAGACTCTACTTCATTTACTCGTCAACAGAGGCCTCCTGAAGTACCTCAGACTGTACCTCACTTGATCGTACATGGACGCCGCCTGAAGTACTTCAGTCATTACCTCACTTGACCGTACGTGACAGTCAATGGAGGCCGCCTAAAGTACTTCAGACTGTACCTCACTTGATCGTCAATGGTGGACGCCTGAATTACTTCACACTGTACCTAACTTGATAGTCAATGGTGGCCGCGTGAAGTACTTCAGACTATCCCCCACTTGACCGTAAACGATGGCCACTTGAAGTGCTTCAGTCTTTACCCCACTTGACATTCAACGGAGGCCACCTGAAGTACTTCAGACTGTAAGCGACTTGACCGTAAACTTAGGCCTCCTAAATTATTTCAGACTTTACCTCACTTGACCGTCAACGGAGGCTATCTGAAGTACTTCAGACTGTACCTCACTTGACCGTCACCAAAAGCCGTCTGAAGTATTTCAGATTGTACGACACTTGAGCGTCCACGAATGCTGCCTGAGGTACTTCAGAATGTCCCCTCACTTGACCGTCAACGGAGGCCACTTGAAGTACTTCAGACTTTATCCCACTTATCCGTCAACGGAGGGTGCATGAAGTATTTCAATCTTCTCCTCAACTGACCGTCAACAAAGGAGGCCTAAAGTGCTTCAGACTTTATCTCATAGGACTGTAAACAGAGGCAGCCTGAAATGCTTCCGTATGTACCTCACTTGACCGTCAACAAATGCCCCATGAAGTGCTTCAGAGTGTCCTTCATTTGATCGTCAACAGAGGCCGCCTGAATTATTCCAAGAATGTTTATCACTTGACCGTCAACAGAAGCCGTCTGAAGTATTTCAGACTGTACCTCACTTGAGCGTCCACGGAGGCTGCCTAAGGTACTGAAGAATGTCCATCGCTTGAACGGCAATGGAGACCACTTGAAATGCTTCAGACTGTACCCCATTTGACCGTCAGCGGAGGCCACCTGAATTACTGCAAACTGTTCCTCACTTGACCGTCAACAGAGCAGGCCTGAAGTGCTTCATACTCTTCCTCATTTGACCGTCAACAGAGGCTGCCTGAAATAACTCAGACTGTACCTCACTTTACAGTCAACGGAGTCCGCCTGTAGTACTTCAGACTGTACCTAATCTGACCCTCAAAGGAGGCCGCTTATAGTGTCTCAGAGACGGACTGAAGTGCGTCACACTGTGCCCCACTTTACCGTCAACGGTGGCCGCCTGAAGTGCTTCAGTCTGTACTTCACATGACTTCAAGCAGAGGCCGCCTGAAGTGCTTCGGACTGTACCTCATTTGACAGTCAACATAGGCCGCCTGAAGTACTTCGGACTGTACCTCATTTAACAGTCAACATAGGCCGCCTGAAGTACTTCATTCTGTAACTCACTTGAACGTCAACGGGGGGACGTCTAAAGTACTGCAGACTGTACCTCACTTGACCTTCAGCGGAGGCCGTCTGAAGTAACTTCAGTCTGTACCCCACTTCGTTAACGATGGCCGCCTGAAGTACTTCATAATGTACGCGACTTGAACGTCAAAAGAAGCCGCCTAAAGTAGTTCAGAATATACCTCACTTGACCCTCAAGGAAGGCTGCCTGTAGTGTTTCAGACGGTACCTCCTTTGACCGTCAACAGAGGCCGCCTGAAGTAATTCAGACTGTTCCTCACATGACCTTCAACGGAGGCCACCTGAAGTACTTCATAGTGTATCGCAATTGACTTTCAAAAAATACCGTCTGAAGTACTTCAGAATGTACCTCACTTGACCGTCAACGGAGGCTGCCTGAAGTGCTTCAGACTGTACCTCAACTGAGCGTCCACGGAGGCTGCCTGAGGTGTTTCAGAATGTTCCTCATTTGACCGCCAACGTGGGCTACTTGAAGTGCTCCCGAATGTACCTCACTTGACCTTCAACAGAGGCCGCCCGAAGTACTTCAGTATGTACTTCACTTGACCCTCAACGTGGAACCGCCTGAGGTATTTCAGACTGTATCTCATATGACCGTCAGTGGACTCCACATGAAGTAATTTAGACTGTACCACACTTGAACGTCAATGAAGGCTGCTTGAAGTTCATCAGATTGTGCCTTACTTGATAGTCAACGGAGGCCGCGTAAAGTACTTCAGACTGCCCCCCCCCCCCCACTTGACCATAAACGAAGGCAACTTGAAGTACTTGTCTTTACCCCATTTGACCGTCAACGGAGATCGCCTGAAGTACTTCAAACTTTTCCTCACTTGACCGTCAACAGAAACCGACAGAAATAATTTCGACTTTACCTCACTTGACCGTCAACAAAAGCCGCTTGAAGTGCTTCAGACTGTACCTTCTTTGACAGTTAACAGACGCGCTCAGAAGTTCTACGGACTGTACTACATTCAACCGCTAACAGAGGCCGCCTGAAGTACTTCAGACTATACCTCACTTGATCGTCAACTGAGGCTGCCTAGAGTACTTCAGACTTTACCTCACTTGACCGTCATGGAAGGCAGCTTGAAGTACTTCAGTATGTACCTCACTTGACCCTCAACGTGGGCCACCTGAAGAATTTCAGACTGAACCTCACTTGACCTTCAACGGAATCCGCCTGAAGTCACTTCAGACTGTACATCACTTGACCGTAAACTGAGGCCACCTGAAGTCGCTTGAAGTATTTCAGACTGTACCCCGCTTCACCTTCATCAGAAGCCGCCTGAAGTACTTCAGACTGTATCTCACTTTACCCTCAACGGAGGCCGCCTGAAGTACTTGAAACTGTATGTCACCTAATCGTCAACGGATGCCGTTTGAAGCGCTTGTGACTGTATCTCTCTTTACCGTGAACGCATTCCGCCTGAAGTACTTCAGACGGTACCCTACGTGACCGTCAATGGAGGCCGCCTGAAGTACTTCCGAATGTACCTCACTTGACCGTCAATGGAGGACGCCTGAATTACTTCAAATTGTACCTTACTTGACAGTCAACGGAGGCCGCCTGAAGTACTTCAGACTGTAAGCGACTTGACAGTAAACTTATGCCTCTTAAAGTATTTCAGACTTTACCCCACTTGGCCGTCAACGGAGGCTATCTGAAGTACTTCAGACTGCACCTCACTTGACAGTCACCAAAAGCCGTCTGAAGTATTTCAGACTATACTTCATTTAAGCGTTCACGAAGGCTGCCTGAGGTACTTCAGAATGTCCCTCACTTGACCGTCAACGGAGGCCACTTGAAGTGCTTCAGACTGTACCCCATTTGTCCGTCAACGGAGGCCGCGTGAAGTATTTCAAACTTTTCCTTAACTGATCGGCAACAGAGGAGGCCTGAAGTGCTTCAGAGTTTACCTGATATGACCGTCAACAGAGGCCGCCTGAAATGCTTTAATATGTACCACACTTGATCGTCAACAGATGCCCCTAAAAATGCTTCAGAGTGTCCTTCATTTAATCGTCAACAGAGGCCGACTGAAGTATTTCAGACTGTAGCTCACTTGACCGTCAACAGAAGCCGCTTGAAGTATTTCAGACTGTACCTCACCTGAGCGTCCACGGAGGCTGCCTGAGGTACTTCAGCATGTCCTTCACTTAACCGTCAACGGAGGCCACTTGAAGTGCTTCAGACTGTGCCCCATTTGACCATTAGCGGAGGCCGCCTGAAGTACCGCAAACTGTTCCTCACTTGACCGTCAACAGAGTAGGCCTGAAGTGCTTCAGACTCTACCTTATTTGACCGTCAACAGAGGCCACCTGAAATAATTCAGACTGTACCTCACTGTACCGTCAATGGAGTCCGCCTGTAGCGCTTTAGGCTGTACCTAATCTGACCCTTAACGGAAGCCGCTTATAGTGTCTCAGACTGTGCCCTACTTGACCTTCAACAGAGGCTTAATGAAGTGCGTCACACTGTAACCCACTCTACCGTCAACGGTGGCCGCTTAAAGTGCTTCAGACTGTACCTAACTTGATCATCAACGGAGGCCGCTTGAAGTGCTTCGGACTGTACTTCACCTGACCGTCAACATAGGCCGCATGAAGTATTCATTCTGTAACTCACATGGCAGTCAATGGGGGTCGTCTAAAGTACTGCAGACTGTACCTCACTTGACATTCAGCGGAGGCCGCCTGAAGTACTTCAGACTGTACGCGACTTGAACGTCAAAAGAGTCCGCCTAAAGTAGTTCAGAATATACCTCACTTGACCGTCAAGGAAGGCTGCCTGTAGTGTTTCAGACGGTACCTCCTTTGACCGTCAACAGAGGCTGCCTGAAGTAATTCAGACTGTTCCTCACTTGACCTTGAACGGGGGCCGCCTGAAGTACTTCATAGTGTATCGCAATTGACTTTCAAAAGATACCTTCTGAAGTACTTCAGAATTTACCTCACTTGACCGATATTGGAGGCTGCCTGAAGTGCTTCAGACTGTACCTCAATTGAGCGTCCACGGAGGCTGCCTGAGGTGCTTCAGAATGTCCCTCACCTGACCGCTAAAGGGGGCAACTTGAAGTGCTTTCGACTGCACCTCACTTGACCTTCAACGGAGGCCGCTTGAAGTACTTCATTATGTGCTTCACTTGACTCTCAACGTGGAACTGCCTGAGGTATTTCAGACTGTACCTCACATGACCGTCAAAGGACTCCACATGAAGTAATTTGGACTGTACCTCACTTGAACGTCAATGAAGGCCGCTTGAAGTTCAGTTTGTACCTTACTTGATTGTCAACGGAGGCCGCGTAATGTACTTCAGACTGTCCCCCACTTGACCATAAACGAAGGACACCTAAAGTACTTTTGACTGAACGTGACTTGACAGTCAACGGACGCCGCCTGAAGTATTTCAGACTGTACTTCTCTTAACCGCCAACAGAGGCTGCCTGAAGTACTTCACTCTGTACTTCCTTAGACCGTCAATAGAAGCCGCCTGAATTATTTCAGACTGTACCTCACCTTAGCTTCTACAGAGGCTCACTTGACCATTAACAGAGGTCACTTGAAGTGTTTCAGACTCTACCCCACTTGACCGTCAACGGAGGTCATCTGAAGTAATTTAAACTTTTTATCACTTGACCGTCGATGGAGGAGGCCTGACCGTCAAGAGAGGACGACGGAAATAATTCAGACTGTACCTCACTTGACTGTCAACAAAAGCCGCTTGAAGTGCTTCAGACTGTACCTCATTTGACCGTTAACAGACGCGCTCAGAAGTTTTTCGGACTACTTCATTTAATCATCAACAGAAGCCGACTGAAGAACTTCAGAATGAACCTCACTTGATCGTCAACTGAGGCCGCCTGAAGTACTTCAGACTGTAAGCGACTTGACCGTCAACGGAGGCTTCCTGAAGTACTTCAGAGTTTACCTCACTTGACCGTCAACGGAGGCTATCTGAAATACTTCAGGCTGTACCTCACTTGACCGTCACCAAAAGCCGTCTGAAGTATTTCAGACTGTACCTCACTTGAGCGTCCACGAAAACTGCCTGAGGTTACTTCAGAATGTCCCTCACTTGACCGTCAACGGAGGCCACTTGAAGTGCTTCAGACTGTATCTCACTTATCCGTCAACGGAAGCAGCGTGAAGTATTTCAAACTGTTCCTCAGTTGATCGTCAACAGAAGAGGCCTGAAGTGCTTCAGACTTTACCTCATAAGACCGTCAACAGAGGCCGCCTGAAATTCTTCAGTATCTACTTCAGGTGACCGTCAACAGATGCCCCAAGAAGTGCTTCAGAGTGTCCTTCATTTAATTGTCAACAGAGGCCGCCTGATGTATTTCAGGCTGTAACTCACTTGACCGTCAACGGAAGCCGCCTGAAGTATTTCAGACAGTACCTCACTTGAGCGTCCACGGAGGTTGCCTGAGGTACTCAAGAATGTCCCTCACTTGAACGTCAATGGATTCCACTTGAAGTGCTTCAGTCGGTACCCCACCTGACCGTCAGCGGGGGTCGCCTGAAGTACTTCAAACTGTTCTTCGCTTGACCGTCAAATGAGTAGGCCTGAAATGCTTCATACTCAGCCTCATATGACCGTCAACAGAGGCCGACTTAAATAATTCAGACTGTAGCTCACTTGACCTTCAGCAAAGGCGGTCTGAAGTGCTTCAGACTCTACCTCACTTGACCGTCAACAGATGCCCCAAGAAGTGCTTCAGAATGTACTTCATTTGATAGTCAACAGAGGCCGCCTGAAGTACTTGAGACTATACCTCACTTAAACGCCAATGGAGGCTGCCTGAAGCATTTCGGACTTTCCCTCATTTGACCGTGAACGAAGGCCGCCTGAAATACTTCAATATGTACCTCACTTGACCGTCAACGTGTGGCCGCCTGATGTATGTTCAGACTTTACCTCACTTAATCATCAACGGAGTCCGCCTGAACTTACTTCAGACAGTACCTTACTTGACTATAAACGGAGGCCTACTGAAGTACATTAGACTGCCCTCGATTTGACCGTTAACGGAGGCCGCCTGAAGTACTTCAGATTGTAACCCTTGTATCCATCAACAGAGGCTGCCTGAAATACTTCAGACTGTACCCCGCTTGACCATCATCACAGGCCGCCTGAAGTTCTTCAGGCTGTTTCTCACTTGACTGTCAACGGAATCCGTTTGAAGTTCTGATGTCTGTACCTCTCTTGACCGTGAACGGATTCCGCCTGAAGAAATTCAGACTGTACCCTAGGTGACCGTCAATGGAGGCCGCCTGAAGTGCTTCAGACTGTACCTTAGTTGACAGTCAATAGAGGCCGCGTGAAGTACTTCATACTGTCCCCCACTTGACCGTAAACGAAGGCCACTTGTAGTGCGTCAGTCCTTACCCCACTTGATAGTCAACGGAAGCCGCCTGAAGCACCTCGGACTCTACCCGACTTGACCGTTAACCGTGGCTGCCTAAATTACTTCAGACTGTACCTCAGTTGACCGTCAACAGAAGCCAACTGAAGTATTTCACACTGTACCTCATTTGAGCGTCTACGAACGCTGCCTAAGTACTTCAGAATGTCCCTCACTTGAACGTCAACGGAGGCCACTTGACGAGCTTCAGACGGTACCCCACTTGACCGTCAGCGGAGGTCGCCTGAAGTACTTCAAACTGTTCCTCACTTGACCGTCAAATGAGGAGGCCTGAAGTGCTTCATACTCTACCTCATATGACCGTCAACAGAGGCCGACTGAAATGATTTAGATTGTGCCTCACTTGACTTTCAACAAACGCCGCCTGAAGTGCTTCAGACTCTACCTCACTTGACCGTCAACATATGCCCCAAGAAGTGCTTCTGAATGTACCTCATTTAATCGTCAACAAAAGCCGCCTGAAGTACTTCAGATTGTAACTCACTTTAACTTCAATGGAGGCCTCCTGAAGTACTTCAGACTTCACCTCATTTGACCGTCAACAAAAGCCGCCTGAAAAACTTCGGTATGTACTCACCTGACCGCCAACGAGGGGCCGCCTGAAGTATTTCAGACTGTACCACACTTGATAATCAACGGAGTCCACCTGAAGTTACTACAGACAGTAACTTACTTGACTGTAAACGGAGGCCACCTAAAGTACTTTAGACTGTCCCGCATTTGACCGTCAATGGAGGTAGCCTGAAGTACCTCAGATGTACCCCTTGTGTCCATCAACGGAGTCCGCTCGAATTACTATAGACTGTACCTCGCTTGACCGTCATCAGAGGCCGCCTGAAGTTCAGACTGTATCTCACGTGACATTCAACGAAGGCCTCCTGAAGTGCTTCAGACTGTACGTCATCTGACCGTCACCGGAGTCCGTTTGAAATGCTTATGACTGTACCTCTCTTGACCGTGAACTGATTCCGCCTGAAGTACTTCAGACTGTACCTTACGTGACCGTCAATGGAGGCCGCCTGAAGTACTTCAGACTGTACCTCATTTGACCGTCAATGGAGGCCGCCTAAAGAACTTCAGATTGTACCTTACTTGATAGTCAATGGAAGTCGCATGAAGTATTTCAGACTGTCCCCTACTTGACTGAAAACGAAGGCCACTTGTAGTGCTTCAGTCCTTACCCCACCTGACAGTCAACGGAGGCCGCCAGAAGTACTTCAGACTGTACGCAACTTTACCTTCAACAGAAGCCGCCTGAAGGATTTCAGACTCTACCTCATTTGAGCGTCCACGAAGGTTGCCTGAGGTACTTCAGAATGTCCCTCACTTGACCGTCAACGGAGGCCACTTGAAGTGCTTCAGACTGTACCCCACTTGACCGTCAGCGGAGGCCACCTGAAGTACTCCATACTGTTTTTCACTTGACCGTCAACAGAGGAGGCCTGAAGTGCTTCAGAGTTTACCTCATATGACCGTCAACAGAGGCCGCCTGAAATAATTCAGACTCTACCTCGCCTTACCGTCAACGGAGTCCACCTGAAGTACTTCAAACTGTACCTCATTTGACCATCAATGGAGGCCCCCTGTAGTGTCTCACACTGTACCCTACTTGACCGTCAGCGGTGGCAGCGTGAAGTGCTTCAGAATATACCTCACTTAACTTTCAACATAGGCCGCCTAAAGTACTTCGTTCTGTACCTCACTTGAACGTCAAAGGAGGCCGCCAGAAGTAACTTCACAATGTACCTCACTTCCTCCCGACCCTCTGCAGTACACACCTCAACCTCGCGATTATATGTAAATTCCTCCCAACCCGCTGCGGTACACATCACCACTCCCCGATCATACCTTCCCCCCGACCCGCTGCGATATACATCCCCACTCCAAGGTCATAACTTCCTTTCGACCCACAGCGGTACTCACCACCACTCCCCAATCATATCTTTATCCTTACCCGCTGCGGTACACATCCCTACTATGCAGATCATACTTTCCTCCCGACCCACAGCGATACACATCCCCACACCCCGATCATACCTTTCTCCCGACCCGCTGCTGTACACAGCCCCACTCCCCGATCATACCTTCCCCCCGAAGAACTGCGGTACACACCATCACCCCCAGACCATACATTCCTTCCGACCCACTGCGGTACACACCCCAACTCCGCGATCATACCTTCCTCCCGACCCGCTGCGGTACATATCCCCATTCCTTGATCATACCCTCCTCCCGACCCGTTGTGGTATACACCTCCCTCCCCGATCATAACCTACTCCAGACACGCTGCAGTACACACACCCACTCCCTGATCATACTCTCCTTCCTTACCGTTGCGGTACACAACCCCGCTCCCCGATCATGCCTTCCTTCCGACCCGCTGCGGTAAACACCCTCACTCCCTGACCATACCTTCCTCCTGACCCGCTCCGGTACACACCTCACTCCCCTATGATACCCTTCTTACGATCTGCATCGGTACACACCTCCATTCCCTGATCACACTCTCCTCCCGAAACGCTAAAATACACATCCCCACTTCCCAATCATACTTCCTAACCCGATGCTAAACTCACCCCCAATCCCCGATCATCACCTCCTCTCGACCAGCTTCGGAACACACCTCCACTCCCTGATCATATATATCCTCCTCCCGACCAGCTGCGGTACACACTTCCTCTTCCCGATAATACCCTTCTCCCGACCAAATGCGGCACACATCCCCACTCCCCGATCATGCCTTCCTCCCGACCCTCAACGTTACACACCCTAACTCCCCGATCCGACCCTCTTCCCGTCTCCTCTGAGATACACATCACGACTCTTCGGTCATACCCTCTTCCCGACCCGCTGTGGTTCACACCCCAACCTCCCGATCATATGTACCTTCCTCCCAACTAGCTGCGGTACACATCCCCACTCCAAGATCATACCTTCCTTTCGACCCACAACGGTACAAACCACAACTCCCCGATCATACCTTACTCCTTGCCCGCTGCGGTACACATCCCCACTCTGCATATCATACCTTCCTTCTGACCCACAGCGATAGACATCACCAAGTACTTCCCGAACATGCCCTCCTCTTGACCCTCAACGTTACACGCCCCAGCTATCCGATCACACCCTCCTCCCACCACCTCTGAGATACACGTCCCCTCTCCTCGATCATACCTTCCTCCCAACAAGCTGCGGTACACATCCCCACTCCCTGATCATACCTTTTTCCCGTCAAGCTGCATCACACACCTCCACTCCTCGATCATACCTTCCTCCCGACCCGAAGCGATACACACCCCCACTCAACGATCATACCTTCTTCCCGACCAGCAGCGGTACAGAGCCCCACTCCCCGATCATTCCTTCCCCCCGAAAAACTGCGCTACACTCCACAACTACCAGACCATACATTCCTCCCGACCCGTTGTGGTAGACACCCACACTCCCCGATCATAACCTCCTCTCGACACGCTGCAGAATACACCCCCTCTCCCTGATCATACCTTCCCTCAGACCCGATGCAGTACACATCTTCACTCCCCAATCATACCCTCCTTCCTTCCCGTTGCGGTACACATCCCCATTCCTAGGTCATGTCTTCCTTTCGACCCGCTGCGGTAAACACCTCCACTCTCCGACCATACCTTCCTCCTGACCCACTGCGGTACACACACCCACTCCCCTATGATACCCTTCTCCCGATCTACATCGGTACACACATCCATTCCCCGATCATACTCTCCTCCCAACCCACTGTAATACACATCCCAACTCCTCAATCATACCTTCTTCCTGATCCGATGCTAAACACACCCCCACTCCCCGATCATTCCCTCCTCCCGCTCCTTCTCAGATACACACCCCCACTCCTCGATCATACATTCCTCCTGACCCTTTGCGGTACACAACTCCCGATTATACCTTCCTCCCTTCAAGCTGCAGTACACACTTCTACTCCCGATCATACCTTCCTCCCGACCCGTTGCGGAACAAACAGCCACTCCTCAACCGTACCTTCCTCCAGACCCTCAACGGTAAACACCGCCACTCCCCGATCCTACCCTTCTCCCGTCCCCTTTCAGATGCACATCACCGCTACTCGATCATACCCTCCTCCCGATCCTCTGCGGTACACACCCCAACCTGGCAATCATAAACACCTTCCTCCCAAACCGCTGCGGTACACATCACCATTCCCAGATCATACCTTCCTCCCGACCCGCTGCGATACACATCCCCACTATGGAGATCATACCTTCCTCCCGACCCGCAGAGGTACACACCCCCATTTCCCGATCATACCTTCGTCCAAACCCGCTGCGGTACACAACCCACTCCCCGAACATACCTTCCCCCCGAAAAACTGCGGTACACACCCCAACTCCCAGACCATACATTCCTCCCGACCCGCTGCGGTACATATCCCCACTCCCTTATCATACTCTCCTACGGACATGTCTGGTATACACCCCCACTCCCTAATTATACCCTCCGTAAGACCCGATGCGGTACACATCCCCACTCCCCGATCATGCCTTCCTTCAGACCCGCTGCGGTAAACACCCCCACTCCCCTACCATACCTTCCTTCTGACCCACTGCGGTACACACCCAACTCCCTTATGATACCCTTCTCCCGATCTACATCGGTAAACACCTCCAATCCTCGATCATACTCTCCTCCCGACCCGTTGCAATACACATACCCACTCTCCAATCACACCGTCTTCCCAACCCGATGCTAAACACACCCTCACTCCCAGATCATTCCTTCCTACCAAACCGCTGGGGTACACACCTCTACTCCCTGATCATATCCTCCTCCCGACCCGCTGCGGCACACACACCCATTCCCCGATCACACCTTCCTCCCGACCCTCAACGTTAAACACCCAAACTCCCCGATCCTACCCTTCTCCCGTCACCTTTGAGATGCACATCACCACTCCCCGATCATACCCTCCTCCCGACCCGTTGCTGTACACACCGAAACCTCCCGATCATACGTACCTTCCTCCCAACCCACTGCGGCACACATCTCCACTCCCCGATCATACCTTCTTCCCGTCACGCTTCAGTACACACTTCCACTCCCCGATCATACCTTCCTCCCAACCCGCTGCGGTACTCATCCCCACTCCCTGATCATACCCTACTCCCGACCCGTTGTTGTACACACCGACACTCCCCTATCATAACCTCCTCCCGACATGCTGCAGTACACACCCTCATTCCTTGATCATACCCTTCTTCAAACTCGATACAGTACACACACCCACTCCCCGATCATACCCTCCTTCCTTCCCGCAACGATACTCATCCCCACTCTTTGATCATGCCTTCATTCCGACCCGCTGCGATAAACACCTCCACTCTCCGACCATACCTTCCTTCTGACCCGCAGCGGTACACACTCCCACTCCCCTATGTTATGCTTCTCCCGATCTGCATCGGTACACACCTCCTTTCCCCGATCATACTCTCCTCCCAGCCCGCTGCAATACACGTCCCCACTCCCCAATCATACCTTCCCGACCCGATGCGGAACACAGCCCCACTTCCCTATCATTCCCTCCTCCCAACTCGCTGCGGTACACAAATCCACTCCCCGATCATACCCTCCTCCCGACCCGCTGCGGTACACACCCAAACATCCCGATCATACGTACCTTCCTCCCAACCAGCTGCGGTACACCTCCCCACTCCCCGATCATACCTTCCTCCCCATCCGCAGCGGTACACACCACCACTCCCCGATCATACCTTCCTCCCGACCCGCTGCGGCACACCCCCACTCCCTGACCATACCTTCCTCGCGACCCTTAGCGGTGCAAAACCCCACTCCCCGATCACACCATCCTCCCGACCCGCTGCGAAACACATCCCCTCTCCCCGATCATACCTTCCTCCTGACCCTCGACGTTACACATCCCAACTACCCAATCCTACCCTTCTCCCGTCCTCTCTAAGATACACATCAACACTCCTCGATCATTCCCTCCTTCGTACACTCTGCTGTACACACCCCAACTTCCCGATCATAAGTACCTTCCTCCCAACCCGCTGCGGGACACATCCCCACTCCCTGATCATAACCTCCTCCCGACACGCTGTAGTACACACCCCCACTACCTGATCATACCCTCCTTCAGACCCGATGCAGTACACACACCCACTCCACGATCATACCCTCCTTCCTTCCCGCTGCGGTACACATCCCCACTCACCGATCATGCCATCCTTCCGACCCGCTGCGGTAAACCCCTCCACTCTCCTACTATACCTTCCTCCTGACCCGCAGCAGTACACACCCCAGCTCCTCTATGATACCCTCCTCCCTTCCCGATGCGGTACACACCACTCTCCGATCATACCCTCCTCCCGATCCCGCTGCGGTATATATCCCCACTCCCCGATCATACCTTCCTTTCGACCCTCTCCGGTACACACCACCACTTCCCGACCATACCTTCCTCCTAACCCACCTGCGATACACACTTCCACTCCTCTATGATACCCTTTTCCCGATATGCATCGGTAGACACCTCCATTCCCCAATCATACTCTCCTCCCAATCCACTGCAATACGCACCCTCACTCCCCGATCATACCATCCTCCCGCCCCTTCTGCGGCACACACCCCTACTCCCTGACCATACCTTCCTCGCGACCCTCAATGGCGCAAAACCCCACTCTCCGATCATACTCTCCTCCCGACCCGCTGCGGTATACACCTCCTCTTCCCGAACATATTCTCTTCCCGACCCTCAACGCTACACACTCAAACTCCTCGATCATACCTTCCTCCCACCCCATCTGAGATACACAACCACACTCTTCGATCATACCCTCCTCGCGACCCGCTGCGGTACAAACTCCAACTTCCCGATCATACGTACCTTCCTGCCAACCCACTGCGGTACAAAGCCCTACTTCCCAATCACACCTTCCTCCCGACCCGCTGGGTACACATCCCAACTCCCCGACCATACCTTCCTTTTTCTACCCCCTCCGGTACACAACCCCATTCCCCTATGATACCCTCTCCTCGACCAGCTGCGAAACACAACCCCTCTCCCGATCATACCTTCCTCCCGACTCTTAACGTTACACACCCCAACTTCCCGATCCTTCCCTTGTCTCGTCCCCTTTGAGATACACATCACTCCTCGGATCATACCTTCCTCCCGACCCTCTGCGGTACACAGCAAGAATCCCCGATCATACATTCCCCTCGAAAAATTGCGGTACCCACCCCCACTTCCAGATCATACATTCCTCCCTACCCGAAGCGGTACCTATCTTCACTACCTGATCATACTCTCCTCCCGACCCGTTGCGGTACACACCCACACTCCCCTATGATAACATTCTCCCAACACGCTGCAGTACACACCCCCAATCCCCTATCATACCCTCCTCATTTCCAGCTACGGTACACATCCCCACTCACCGATCATGCCTTCCTTCCGACCCGCTGCGGTAAACACCTCCACTCTCCTGCCATACCTTCCTCCTGACCCGCTGCCGTACACACCCCCACTCCTCTATGATACCCTCTTCCCTTCCGGATACGGTACGCACTTCCACTCCCCGATCATATCCTCCTCCCTTCCCGCTGCGGTACACTTCCCCATTCCCCGATCATACCTTCCTTTCGACCCTCACAGGTACACACCACCACTTCCCGACCATACCTTCCTCCTAATCCACCTGCGGTACACACCCCCACTCCCCTATGATACCCTCTTCCCTACCCGATGCGGTACACACCCCCAATCCCCGATCATTCCCTCCTCCCGACATGCTGCGATACACACCTCCACTCCCCGATCATACCTTCCTCCTTACCCGCTGCGATACACATCCCCACTCCCCGTTCATATCCTCCTCCCAACCCGCTCCAGTACACACCCCTACTCCCCGATCATACCTTCCTACCGACGCGATGCGGTACACATCCACGCTGCCCGACCATTCCTTCTTCCCGACCCTCAACGGTACACAACCCCACTCCCCGATGAAACCTTCCTCCCGTCCCGCGGTGGTATACACACCCGTTCCCCGATCATACCCTCCTCCCGACAAACTGCGGTACAAATCCACACTCCCTGATCATAACTTCCTCCCGACCCTCATTGTTACATATCCTCAACTCAGCTGCGGTACACGCCTCCATTCCCCGATCATACACTCCTCCCTACCCGCTGAGGTACACACCTCCACTCCTCGATCATGCCCTCCTCCCAATCCGATGGGGTATACACGTCCACTCCCCAGTCATACCTTGGTCCCGACCCGCTTTGGTACACACCCCCACTCCCCGATCATAACTTCCTCCCGAAACGTTGCAGTATACAACCCCACTCCCAGAACATACCCTCCTTCAGACCCGATGAAGTACACACCCCCACTCCCCGATCATAACCTCCTCCCGAAACGTTGCAGTATACAACCCCACTCCCAGAACATACCCTCCTTCAGACCCGATGAAGTACACACCTCCACTCCCCGACGATAACATCCCCCCGACCTTTTGCAGTACACACCACCACTCCCCAATCATACCTTCCTCCCGACCCGCTACGGTACACATCCCCACTCCCCAATCATACCCTCCTCCCGACCCACAGCGGTACACATCTCCATTCCCCGATCGTACTCTCCTCCTAACCCGCTGCGGCACACACCCCCACTCCCCGACCAAAACATCCTCCCGAACCTCAGTGGTACACAATCCCACTCCCCGATCATACCCTCCTCCCGACCCGCTGTGGTACACACCTCCACTCCTTGATTATACTCTTCTCCCAGCCCGTTGCGGCACACACCCCAGCTCCCCGATCATACCTTCCTCCCGACCCTCTGCAGTAAACACCACCATTCCCCAATCATACCTTCCTCCCGACCAGCTGCGATACACATCCCCACTCCCCAATCATACCCTTCTCCCGCCACGCTGCGGTACACATCCCAACTCCCCAGTCCTACCCTCCCCCCGACCCGTTGCGGTACACATCCCCACTCCCTGATCATACCCTCCTTCCGACCCGCTGCCGTACACACCCCCACTCGCCTATGATACCCTCATCTCGACCCGCTGCGGTACACACCTCCAGTCTCCGATCTTGCTCTCCTCCCGACTCGCTGCGGTACACATCCCCCATCCCCGATGATACCTTCCTCCCGAACCCGTTGCGGTACACAACCTCACTCCCCGATCATACCCTCCTCCCGACCATCTGCGGTACGCACCTCTACTCCCTGATCATAAACTCCTCCCGACCCACTGCGGTACACATCCCAACTCCCCGATCTTACCAGGAGTCACCAACAATCTTCCCTCCAGTGCTCGGCTCACCAACACTCACTGCTCTTCCATCTAGACTCCCCAACTCTCGTTGCCCTTCTGTCAATACTGACCATCACCTATTAAGTTTCCCACTAGACTCATCAACACCTGTCCCTCTTCCCTACTCACTACATCTCAACACTGTATATGGAGTCATCAAGTTCTGCTCGTTTATCTAGATTCACCTGAACGATTCTGTTCACGTACCGGGATACACCGAATCATTTCAAACGATTAAAAAGTGAAAAGAACGACCAATTTACATCTTCCTAAAAGCCAAAACATAATTCGAACCCATTCATCTAAAATCTATATGCAATTCTGGACAAAACTGCTCTCCTCCGCAGCCAAGACATATATCAGGCGTTCTATCGACAAGCGTAGGACGTCCGGCAATTTGTTACCCGGGACGCGAGTGAACACTGGAACTTTACCAAATGCACAGCCACTCAGTAAACTGGTGGCCAGGAATAGCCAACCTTTCTCTACTTCCACTCATGCACCCTCCCTGGAGAGACGGGTAGAGGTTGCGGGGATCAGCTGTTTACTTTGAAGAATCTGTGTTAGAAATACTTAGAGAAAGAGAAGGATGTAGCATTTATGAATCTGGAGAGAGTGTACGATAGGGTTCTTATGAATATATGGTGTGGGAAAAAATATGATAGAAGTAGTGAGGAGTTTTTATCGATAAGGTAAGGCGTGTGTGCGAATAGGAAGAGAGGACAATGAGTTGTTCTAGGTGAGGATGGATCTGCTAGGGTATGTGATGTTCCCATGGCTATTAAATCACTGTCCAGAAATCATCTTCCACTTGGTTTAACGTCTGTGGTTAACAAACGTATGTAAGCAATCATTCGAGACAAAATATGAACCATTCAGAGGAACACCACTTTATAATGAATCTCAGTATGGTTTTCGAGAAAATTTCTCATGTCTGACATATCAATTTTATTTCCTTTATTTTATAGTCTGATTGTATGAGGAAAGTAAAGTAGTTGATGTCATCCATTTATATTTTCAAAAGGTTTTCGATTAAGTTTCACATCTCAGAAGTTACAAAGAAAAGTTAAATAAGAGTATTGATTGGTGGTCGAGCCTCAGAATCGTTGGACATAACTAGTGAACCGCAATCTTTCTTATATATATTGATTACATATATATCATGGGCTGCATTGTAACATATCGATATTCTCAGACGAGACTAAGCTGGGCAACAAATTTACAAGAGGATATGCACGTCTGCAGCTTCAAACTGACATAGACAAACTGATGGAGCGGGCTCACAGGTGGCAAATTAATTTTGATATAGGTAAATACAAAGTTTTACATGCAGGTAGCAAAACTAGAAGGCAACCTGCAGTATTGATTCTGCTGAACTACAAACGATAAATGAGGAAAAAAATTTTGGAATAGTAATCTCAGTTAGCCTAAGGTCAAGTTGGCAGTGCACAAAAACCAGTAAAAAGAGCAAACAAAATTCTTGGTTTCATTGCTAGGGCGTTCGAATTTAATTCTAGTAGTATTAGCCTCATTCTTTAGAAGTCACTGTTGCGTCTCTATCATGGATATTGTATTCACTTTTGGTCACCCTAAGAGAAAAAAGAAAAAAAGAGTAGATGATTCCCGTACTAAGACAAAAATAGAGATCTTAAATTCATTTATCTAAAATAGTTTAAATGGTGATCTGATAAAAGTATTCAGAATCTTCAAAGAATTCCTTAATTTTGATGTAACAAGCTATTAAAGAATGAATTCGTCTTATCTTTAATGAGACGAAATACTTTATTCTACAGGATTGTCAATAAACGGAATTATTTACTAATTAAAGTAGTAGTTGAAAGCAGTACCACAGATACATTTAAAAGCTGATAAATGTTTCACTTTCAATCCACGTTTGCGCCTCCTTAGCTACTGTAAAAGTTTACAGATTTTTCTCTTTGAAAAATCTGTATGTCCGTTTACCACACCAATCTGTGGGTTTCTGATCTCTTCCACTATCACAAACAGCCTCATCACAACTTAATGGTCTGATGCTGTTTGAATTGCTCTGCATTCCTATGTATGGCTGTTTAATTTGTTTATGGATGGGGTGATGAGGAAAGTAAATGCAAGGGTCTTGGAGAGGGGTCGATTGTAGTCTGTTTGTTTGGGATCGAATTTTTGGTTGTCTGCTAATGACTCGACTCTGGTGGTACAATCAGGTGAGAAATTGCAGAAGCTGGTGCCTGAGTCTGGAAGTACTTGGAAAGAGGAAGTTGAGAGCTAATGTAAATTAAAGATTATAAAGTTCAGTAGAGGAGAGATACAAGTCGGTTAGATTACGAGCTTGAATGGAGAGAACCTGGCTGGGATTGGACAAGGCAGTAATGGAACCATGGAAAATGAAGTTAGTAGGGATGAGTGTGTGAGCTAAGGTCTTGGGCACATTGGGAAAGTTTGAAAGAGAAATCACTGTTATTGACAGCAAAGATGGGTATATTTGATGATATATTAATCCCAATGGCATTGCACTGATGTGAGGTGTTGGCTCTAGGTTTCAAAAAGTGGGAAAAAGTTGAATGTCTCGTGTATGAAATCTTGATGACAATCGTGAGGTGTGAGGAGAGATGATTGTGAAGGAAATATTAAGGTAAAAGAAAGTGTTACAGTAAGAAAAGTATGGCTGAGAGGGATGAAAAGGGTATACTAATATCGTTTGGACATAAGGATAGAATGAATAAAGAGAGCAAGTCTATGGACTCCCGTGGTGTAGAGGTTAGCGCTCCTGACCGTGACTCATTCAGGGGCCGCCCAGGGTCCAGCACATAGGTTCGAATCTTGGTTGCAGCAGTCAGTCCACAGTCAACCTAGCTGTTCATCCACTCCAAGGGGTTGGTCGATAAAATGGATACCTGGCTCAGACTAGGGTATATATATATATATATATATATATATATATATATATATATAT